>PVLC010043363.1:0-12580 GCA_004027655.1 Graphiurus murinus | reverse complement strand
ATTGTTGGTATACAGCTGGGTATAGAATTGTTGGTATACAGCTGGGTATAGAATTGTTGGTATACAGCTGGGTATAGAATTGTTGGTATACAGCTGGGTATAGGATTGTTGGTATACAGCTGGGTATAGGATTGTTGGTATACAGCTGGGTATAGAATTGTTGGTATACAGCTGGGTATAGAATTGTTGGTATACAGTTGGGTATAGAATTGTTGGTATACAGCTGGGTATAGAATTGTTGGTATACAGCTGGGTATAGAATTGTTGATATATAGCTGGGTATAGGATTGTTGGTATACAGCTGGGTATAGGATTCTTGGTATACAGCTGGGTATAGGATTCTTGGTATACAGCTGGGTATAGGATTGTTGGTATACAGCTGGGTATAGGATTGTTGGTATACAGCTGGGTATAGCATTGTTGGTCTATAGCTGGGTATAGAATTGTTCTATGGTCACTCTGTGTCTGACACTTTGAGGAACTGCCAGGTTGTTCTCCAGAATGGCTGTCCCACTTCAGATTCCCATCAGTGCTGTGTGCAGACTCCAGTCTTGTCATGCCCTCTGATGTGGATTTTGCTCTGGTTTTATTTGTCTGTAGTTGTGGTTCAGGTGGTTTCACTTCCCAGGGAGACAGCAAACTCTGGAACCAGAGAACAGACCGTTCCTGGGATACGGGCCACATTTCTGCATTGGGATGGGGCAGGAGGCAGGAGCAGCTTGTGCCATCTTCCTTTCAGCAGCACCACCCAGCCTCTTACGTCTGTAGGTGTCCCAGGAAGAAGGCCCCTACACTGCACCAGCAGCTCTGAGTCCCATTTTGCCTCTGGCCATCTTGAGTTGTGAGGACCACTCAGACACCTGCCCAAGGGACTGGGTGACATCCTCCATGGCCACACACACAGGGTCTTGTCTGTGTCCCCGCCCTCACCTGGGACAAAGTAGACCCCCACCTAATGGTTCTCTGGGCTTAGGGAACCCCTCGTGGTCTAGCTGGATCCCATCTCCAGGGCAGCTCTCGAGATCCCTGGGGAACGCCCCCCGTCTTTCCTCTGTGCAGGATTCTTCCATCTCGAGTGCCATCGTGGCCTTCATTTCAGTGATGCCGCAAGATGGAATTGGTCCTATCTTTGAGCTTTCTCAAACAAGAAAGGCAATCATCTATACTCTTCTACCCCAGGAACATCCTGTGGTGACCAAAATGTTGACTAGCACAGAATTTTAAGGACCAAAGCCTTTTGCAGTGTGGTCTCATCCATGAAGAACGTCCCTGGGATGGAGGATCTAAATTGGCCCTTCGGCCCCAGCTTCGAGGTTCCGTTCTGCTCTCTGGCTGGCTTGCTGCTCCTTTGGCTCAAATACTGCTCTTTGTCTAACTCGAGCAGCGTTTTTGCAAAGCTTCATGGACCCATATGTTTGAGCCCTTTTTATTTTGTCCTTTAATTATCACTCCTCCATCACGCAGCTGCTTTTGTGGCTCTGCTATTAAAAGTATTTCACCTTGCTCTCCAAAAGCAGACATTTTAAATCACTGCTTCTAGATCTTTGCCCCAGTGTAGGAAGCTGTGTAACTTGGCCTCTGTAAGCACCATACTCAGAACCCAAGGGCAGGAAAAGCCTGTGACCCAGAGCCAGCGCGGCCTTCCCGCCGCCGTGGGCTGTCGGGCTCCCTGTCGCCAGGCGGCGCGGGCGGTCTCAGCAGCCCTTCTGCATCTCTCACTCTCACTCACAGGGTCTAACTGCTGCCTTTTATTTTCTGAAGTGTCACCATTTTGAAAGACTGAAAGAGCCTTGTTTATAAATAGACCTGCTTCTGTGCTGTTTTTCCGACAAGCGGGTAGCAACAGGAAGGGATCTGAGAGTGTGGAAGGCCGTGCGGGGAGCCTCTCTGCATAGATCTCTCTCCAGCCCCGTCGCCTGAGCTCCCTGGGGGCCTCTGCCATGCCCATTCGCTTTCCTGCAGCTGGCGGTGGGCTTTAGGCTGAGATGGAGAGATTTGACTCTCACCCCCGCCGGGGTATCCTAGTTTTACTTTCTCTGTAGCTCATCTGAGAGGCTTGGGCTGGGCGCTGTGCCCCTCTGCTGGCGGCTGGAGGCTGCCCTGGGTGTGTGTCGGGAGCAGTGGGCTGGCTTGGCTGTGCCCTTCTGGGCGCTTCAGGGACCTCACAGCTCCTGCTCCCACCACAGGGGCCTCTCCTAAGGCAGCAGTGCTTCCAGAAGAGGGGGCGATCCAGGGCTCTGTCCTGCAGCAGCTCGAACCCTAGTGAGCGGCCTTCTTACTGACCTGGGCTGTCGCACCCAGCAGATGGGCCTGGCCTCTCTCGGCCTGTGCAGCCACCCTCACCACCAGCACCGAGGCCCTGTGTCCTCACGGCCCTCAGCCCTGGGCCGTGGCCACTTGCCCCGGGTGTCATTTGACTTGGTAACTTCTGCTCAGACATTTCTGCCTTTCTCCTGTCACCGCAAGGAACCCTGCTGGCTTGTGAACGCTCATCTCCTGGCCCTCTTGCTGCAGGCCGCAAGGAACCCTGCTGGCTTGGGAAGGCTCATCTCCTGGCCCTCTTGCTGCAGGCCGCAAGGAACCCTGCTGGCTTGGGAAGGCTCATAGCCTGGCCCTCTTGCTGCAGGCCGCAAGGAACCCTGCTGGCTTGGGAAGGCTCATCTCCTGGCCCTCTTGCTGCAGGCCGTCCCAGGCTTCACAGCAGCACAGATTCCCCTGGTCATTCCAGCCCTGGGTGCATTCTTCCAGGCTCACAAAGGCTCCTTTTCTTGCTCCCCCTTTTCCTTCTGTGGCTCCTTTGAGGTAAGTAAGGTGCTTCAGGTTCCGCTTGCTTTCCTTTTGGTCCTGGGTATTGAACCCCAGGGCAGTCTGCCTCTAAGCTCTACCCCCAGCCTTTTTTATTTTGAATCAAAAGTCTCACTAAATCACTGAGCCTGGCCTCAAACCTGTGGTCCTCCTGCCTCTGGCAGTTCTAAGATTACACATCAGCAGTTGTGTGATTTCGCCTCCAGTTGACTGAGGTTTTCCTATACCAGAACCACTCTTCTTACCCCACGAGCCGGAGGAGTAAGAACGTGTAGGTAGTTACGGGTTCTGGCCAGCTGAGTTTAATGAGCACTTTATTGTCCTGACGAGTTCTTCCCTCATCCTTTCCAGGGAGATGCGGTTAAAGACTTGATGCTTCGCTTCCTGGGGGAGAAAGCCGCGGCGAAGAGGCAAGTCCTGACCGCCAGCTCCGTGGAGCAGTCCTTCGTGGGGCTGAAGCAGCTCATCGTGAGTGGCACCATGCCGGGCTGTCCGCATGCGCCTTGATAAGTCCTGCCTTCCTTCGTAATATTTCTGCAGAAGTTAATTACTTTGAAGCACTTATACATAAGTAAAATTTGTTGGATTGGGTGCCCGTCCTGGGCAACAAAAAGCATCATATTAAGACAGTGATAGTTGTTTTTTTTTTTTTTAATTCAGCTAGTTAAAAAGCCATTATTTTAAGTGATCAAATGACTTCAAGCAGTGTATACTTGGACCAAGTGTGTTTCATCAAGTGTAATCAATACAAATGATTTTGTTTTTTTAACTATACTTCTATTTTCTCCTGTTGCTGTTGAAAGTTTTATATCTATATATGTGTGTGTATATATATATATGTATGTATATATGTATGTATATACACATATATATGTATATATATCCACTCATTCTATATATATATTTCTGTGTGTGTGTGTGTATATATATATACAGAATGAGTGGATTCCTCCTCATTTTTAAACTTTACCATGAATTTTGCAACTAGATCTTTGTAACCTATCAATGCTGGGTCACCACTACTGTGCGTACTGATTGTTTCCAACGAATCCATAATCTAAAAGAGCTTCGACAGTGTTGGGTTGATTTTTAGATTATCAAGGGAAAAGTACTAGAAGTTTATGATGCGTGTTTCATTTAGGAACCCTGAGGTAGCTTCTGGCAAGTAAGCCACGTTTCGACCCGACTTGCTTTTCCACGGTGAGCTTGCTCTCGTCGTCTACACTTGCTCCTCCAAGTGTCCGGCTGTTCGCAGACGCAGAGGCGCCGCGCTCCGAGTCTGAGCACGCTCAGTGGGAGCGCTGTAGCAAAGGGATTTGAAAAAGCCACGTGCTTGCCTTGGGGACCAGATTCCCGCCAGCTGCCCCCAACTTTGGCTTTGAAAGCCAGCCCTCACCCTAAGTGTACATCAGTGTCCACTGTCCAAAATAGTCACTCTTCAACCTTCGGACAGCAGAACGGAACTTCCTGCTCTACTTCACTTGTGTTTTGAGGAGTTCCCCATCTTGTCTTTCTCAGTTACAACTAATTCTTCCATACTTGGCGTCAGATGTTTCCTGTTTTAAGCAAGTTTTAGTTTCTAAGGATGTAATAGTTGAAAAGGTTAGATACTTACTGAGGACTTAATCCTGCAGCCCATTTAAATCAGAAGTGAAGCCGGGCATGGTGGCGCACGCTTGTAATCCCAGTACTGGGGAGGCTGGGACAGGAGGATCACAGGTTTGTGGCCAGCCTCAGCTACTTAGTGAGGCCCTTCACAACTTAGTGAGACCCTGTTTCAAAATAAAGAATAAAAAATAGAACTGGGGGTGTAGCTCAGAGGTAGAATGCCCTTGGGTTCAATCCCCAGTGTAGCAAAAATAATCAGAAGTGAAGACTGTGAACTAAAAACTGAAAAAGAAAAAGAGGCTTTCTGAGTTTATTTTGGAGAAGCCCACGATTCAGTCTCAACTTAGAGGTGACCATCTTTTGTGTTACAACAGTGATACATAAATCACTTCATTGCACAAAGACTTTATGGCAAAACTCAGAATAAAATAGTTCTAGTTCTTTTTTTTTTTTTTTATTGAAAGGTATCCTTATTCCTCCAAAAACTACCCATGTTTGAGAGGTAGAGTCCTGAACTCTAACCCTGGAGGAAGAGTGATTTCTTGATCTTTAACATTTAGCACAGCAACACAGTTATTTTTCTTCATTGATTAGTTGTCTTCAATGCAAGCATCCTTATAGTTGCGTGTAGGTTTGTGACTGCCGTCCTCTGTAAGAGGCCTTCCTGGTTTAGGAGGGTCAGCCTGCCCGCGGCAGGGACGGGGCACTGGGAGCTGCCCTGCACGGGGCACAGCTCAGAATGTGGACACCAAGACCTCTCGGGGCGCACGGTCGGGCTGTCCTCCCAGTGATGTCAGCAAAGACACCGCTCCCTGGGGAGCAGTCTCCTGCAGCCCTTGCAGCCTGGTGCCCCCTGCCCCTGCCCTCCAGCAGTCTGCATGGCCCAGATGTCCTGGCCCTCCTGCATGGCCCCTCCGTGTGCAGCCGCCGTGGCTCAGTGAAGATCACGCCTCCTGGAGAAGCTTCCTGCTATTGGCCACTTCCCACCACGTGACTTAGTACTTCAGAGCCGCTAAATGTACACACTGTGGCGATTACGCCGTGCAGGATAGTTGCTAGGACCAGGCTGTATCTAGGAGTGGGATTTGCCTGTAAGAAAAGTTTTTATATCTGATGGGCTGGAAGCAAACAAATTCTAAGTTTTGTTTCTTCAGTTTCTATGTTCATTCAGCAAACACACACTTGGCCTCTTTGGCTATGAGCAGTAACAGGAAAGGCTGCTAGTGTTGCAGGAGAGAGCTCCCCACAAGCCTAGACTCAGAGACAAAAGAAAACTCCAGAGGCCAAAAGTAGGATAAGCAGGTCTTCCTTTAATCAGCAGCTGATGACCCAGATCGGGCAATTTCCCGCTCTCTGGGCCCCAGATAAAGACATTCCAGCCCTTTAGTACAGTTGGTCACTTAACTTTGAGAAGATGGGAAAAGGGAAAATGTGAGATTTATTACCCTTTCACCTAGCAGGAGCAAGATACCAAAAGTAGGAAGAGCACATTAACTCAAGGTTCTGTCTCAAGGCCTGACCAGGCTGGTGCCGCCTCGTTTAGGTTTAGAGATGACCCCTGCCTCCTGTCTCTGGCTGGCATAAGGGCGGGGCTGGCCTCATTCATTTGCAAGCCCTGTCTCTTTACCTCCTCTGCTAATTGTCAGCACACTGGCAGCTAGGGGAGGGAGTGACAATTCCTTCTTCTTCTATCTTAAGTCTCAATTCCTCACTATTTCCCTAGCTCTGACCATCCTTTCCCATGTCACTAGGAGATGCTTCTCTCTGTGTAAAGTGCAGCCTTCTGAGCCACTTTGGGCTTACTCAGACTCAGAATCCAGTACCGTTGCCTTTACAAACAAGTGCACACCCAGGCGCACCAGTTCCATTACAACTCGGGGGCGCTTCCTCCTCGGTGCCTTCCGACACCCTGGCAGTGAACCTGGCTCCTTCCTCTCCCTTGCCGCCTCCAGGTGGCACAGAGAAGCTGCCTTGACCACATCCTAAGTGGCAGTTCCGAGTCCTGGTTCTGTAGCCGGTGGGATCCTGAGGGTTCCAGCAGGGATCCTCCGGCAGAGTCCCGTGCTGTTTGCCTTTGAAGGGGCTGAAAGGCCCTTCTGAGTCTGCAAGACCAGACTCTCCCCCGAGATCCCTCTCTCCCTCCTCTGCTCCGTCTCTCCTGCTTCTGGGCCCTCATTCACGCGACCAGAAGTGCACACCCAGAGTAAGTGCAACACCCAGGCAGAGCCCCATCCTAAGGTAAAGCAGGAGGTCATGTCAACTGTGGGCATTTGTAACGCAGGGTCCCCGGGCGCTGCTGGTGGTCTGTGACCATGGGAAACGGCGTCCCCCCAAATGGCCTCCTCTCTCAGCATCTTTTCCACGTTACAGAAGCATGTGTCCTCAAAAAAGTCCATCACAGTCGCTTGTGTAGGTGTGGGGCCAACATGGTCACTTAACAGTTAAAGTTTAATTTTTAGGAAATGTAAATGAAATGTTTCATTGAGTTCCTTTTACTAAAGTGATTCTATAGTTTTTCCTACACTTGCTTTTAGCCAAAAGGCCAAGAAGGAAAGATAGGGAGATAGTCTTTTTTTGAAAAGGGGAGAAAACAACTAATTTTTAAATACCTGTTTTATGATTTATTTATTTATTTATTTTGAAACAGAGTCTCCCTAAGTTGCTGAGGCTGGCTTTGAACCTGCAATCTTCCTATCTCAGCCTTCCAAGTACTAAGATTGCAGGTGTATACCACCATGCCTGGCTATATACTTTATAATTTATTACTAGAGTTATAGGTCTTAAAAGGTGACCATTTCTGTGACCCACTTGAAGTGATCAAATGAGAAGACCATTCCACAGGAGAGAAGGTGGTAGTTCTGACTCCCTTTATTTGGCCTTGAAAACTCTGTTGAGTAATAGGCCATATGTGAAGTGTGACTCCATGTTAAAATGATGGATTTAAAAGTCACACAAAGCCATACGTGCTAATTATAATTAATTTGGCTCTATAGACTTTTTACATTCTTCTCTTCCTAGTATTAATAAATACATATACAATATAACTCAATGTAACATATATACATACACACACATTGAAAATACTTGGGGCCATTAGGGGTTTTATTAAGAGTCCTAACAGGGAAACTTATGTAAGGTGGGAAATTTATTTATAAAAAGATCATTATCCTGCCCTGGTATTTTAATTATGTCCTAAAATAATTCCTGTTGTCTTTAAGGACAGGAAAGAGCTCCTAAATGTATTTCTCCAAGTCATGTCAGAGTGTTCCAGGATTGTAATTTACGGGGAAGTGAATGTCACAGCCCGAGGAGAAGGACATTTTAATCACTTTAATGATATCGTACGTGGAGTTGCCGATTCCCTGTGAGTCCTAGATGGGGAAGAGCAATGCACGTTCCACTCGTTACTTGAGTAATTTTTATTGAGCTCTTTTTCCTATCTTTTGGAAGTTGTAGGATGCACTCGTTCAGTTTTTCAAATGCCTTACTTCCCAGTTTTAAAAAGGTAATATTTATTCGAACCTGGATATTTCTCTCACGCTGTGCTGACTTCACCGTCAGAGCTCCACCTGTCATGCACGGTGATTATGAGATTTTCCTGAGACTTCCTCCATGGCACTTAAGGCTCCATGCGACACACTTTAAATTCTAATTGTAAGAATAATTTCCTCTCTGAGTATTTCTGGCATCTGACATTGAAAATGAAGCAGGACCGCCGGGCGGGGAAGGAGAGAAGGTAGGAAACAGTGCGATAAAGATAGCAAAAGACACGCTGAGAAAATAAGGAGCTCCAATCTCCAAACAGCGGGCAGCGTACAGTGCTAAGAAGTGGCATGGCTGTCACGGTGCGAAGCCACGTTCCACTGTGGGAGGAGACCCTGCGCTGGCCCTTCACCTGCCCTGGGGCACAGCTCCTGCCTCACTCCCTGCAGAGGCCGCCCAGAGCTGGGCAGGCAGACCGGGCTAGGAGAAGGGCAAGGGCCCGAGTCCTTCCTTGCCAGCACTCCTCTGTTAGCAGAGGAGCCCTGGCCCTGCTAGCTCCTGCCATCTCCCAGGCAAGCTCCAAAATCAGGCCAAGGCCACGCTAGACAAGTGAAATCAACCCGCAGCACTGGGGTGCTTGCTCTGCATGGCCAAGGAGATGTCCACCATGCCTGCCGCTGGGAGACAGTGCTGGAAAGGAAACTGAGGCAGAGCAGGAGGAAGGCAAGGGTGGCCCCAGCCTCTCAGTCCCCACACAGAGTCATCAGGCCTGGGCACAGCGGTGCTGGGGGCAGTGCAACCAGGTGTGCACCTACGAGTATCAGTGCAGGAATTACAGAGTATTAGGAAAAATGGAGCCCGTCGATAAACAGTGACACCAACTCACGTTGGGAATTACATGGGGAAAACGGGCCTTAAATCACAGGTTTTTAATTTCACAAAACAGAAGTAACTGTTAGTGGCTCAGGATAGAGAAGCACTTCTTAAACAAGAGACAAAAAGCTAAAACCGTGAAGGAAAAGATTGATTAATAGGACCACTTTGAATAAGTCTAAAAGCTTGTGCACAACAAAGACCCATGAAGAGCATTTGAGAAGGAGCAGCAGACGGAGGGGTACTTGAAATACGCATGGCTGACAGAAGACTTGTAGCTAGGATATAAAGAGCTTCTTCAAATTAATAAGAAAAACGGAAAAGGTACAAAGAAGCAATTAAAAGAAACCAGACAGCCAATAAACATGGGCAAAATGCTGACCTCACTAGCGATCAAAGAAGTGTAAATAAAACAAGAGTGTCCTGTTTCCACCCCAGCAAGTTGGCAGCCCTGCTGGCAGGGTAGACAGCGGGCATTGTCGGTGGGGACGCAGACTGGCGTGACTGCTTTGCAGAACAATCCGCCAGTAGCCAATGAAAGGGGTGCTTCATATAACCTTTGATCCAACAGTCTCACTTCCAATTAAATACTTTTAAAAAACCCTTTGTACATTGGTGTAAAAAGGCATGTTCAAGCACACTACATAGTATTAGTCTTAGCCAAATTTTTATCAAAAACTGCAATAGCCAACAAGATAAAGGAAAGTATATTATATACAGACAAGTACTTTGGAGCAATTGAAATAAATGAGCTAGAGCCACATTCATCAACATGGATAAATTTCAGAAACAATGTTGAGCAGTAAAAACAAACTGCACAGGGCGCCTACAGTGCGCCAGCTTTTATTAATTTTTGCAAACAGGCGGTGGCTACTTTACTTGTGACTCTGAAATCCAGGAGAGCCCTAAAGACTAAGGTCATTTTGGAGCCCAGGCTGAGCTGACCAAACTCACCTGGCACCTGCCCGGGCATTCTCTCACTATTCCCATGGGCCCCTCTCTCTGCTCCCCGGCCTGGCTGGGCACAGCCCCCTCCCGCCCAGGGTCACTTCCTGAGGCTGTGGCTGTCCTGCTGGCTGTCCCTCTGGATCACACTTGGGTGTCCCTGTCCTAGCTAGGTCTTCACCCTCACTGCACCCTTGCAAGGGTCCCTCCTCCCAGTGCTCGTCAAGAGCCGTGACCCTGCAGCAGCCCTCACGCCCTGCCTGCCCTCCACAAGGAGAGACAGCGATGGTCTTGGCTGACCCTGTGCGGGAGAGGATACATATTCCTAGGGCTGGAAACACCTTTGAAATACAAAGTAAACTCAAACTCTTGCCAATCAAATTTATATTCCCTCATCAGGAAAAAAAAAATTATTTGGGAAGCACAAATTGGAAATGGTAAACTTTTTAACATCTTTGTGTTCTTCCCTCTTTTTTTCTTTCCTTAATCTTGATACAAGGAAAATCACCCTCCCCTAGTCTTTCTGTTTTCCTACTGGCCTGGCTAGCTCTCAAATCAGACAATAATCTGAATATGGATTGGCAGTTGGAGGAGCCGGGCTTAGTCACCGTGGTCCTGAACTGCAGCGGAGCCCTCCCTGCCCCTGAGTTCCAAGCGTGAGCCTGACCCCTCACCCTTCACTCCACGCTTCATGTCCTCCCCGGGGCCTGCCAGGCTGGCGGCCCAAGAGCCCTCTGAGAAGGAAAGTGCTCGGGGCCGCCAGACTCCCACCACAGGCTGTCTCATGTGTTACTGTCCCATCCTGACTGCAGAAAGTTGGCTCTCGGGTTGGTAAGTTTGTTTAGATATGACTGCATGTCGCTTATAGACTAATCAATATTAATCAGAACATTGCCTAGCCTAATAGTGCACACTTAGTCGATAGTGGCAATTATCCAAGTCAGTCTTTTATAGTCAGTCATCTGTGGGAAAATTATATTGGGAAAAACTAATAGGAGTGTAAACGCTTCTGCTTTCTAGTTCAGAAGCCACTTTTTAGATTTATGCTTACTAAAAACAATGAATAATTAAGATGGTAGATTTTTGCTTCATTTTAATAGTAGTGATCTAGTTTGAGATATAGAAGAAATATCTTAGCTTGAGAAGTGCTGAAAGCTTTTTATGTGATATATTTTACTATTTTTAATCATTTATGGAGCACTTCATATTTATAAAGTCCTTGCAAATAATTTTATTACACATTTAAATGTTTTCTTGATGGTGGTTATCTATATATAGTGGGTATAAAATGAGATAGGAGCCTTTACTGTGTAATATTTTCAAAAATATACAAATATCTATAAACATTTTTCTCATTTTCATATTTATCTGCGTCCATACAAATTCTAATTGCCTTTAAGGTCTGCCAAATAGATAAAAATGGAATCCACTGAGACCTGAACCGGTCAGGCGACTCCATATCTAAACAGCCATCCCTTGGTGTCCATGGGGATTGGTTCCAGAGGCCCTGAGGATGCCGAAATCTGTAGAATCTCACGTCCCTTATATAAAATGACCCAGTATTCCCTATATAGACACATCTCCCGCTGTACTTTAAGTCATCTCTAGATTATTTGTAACACCTGATGCAATGTAAATGCTTTATAAATAGTTGTTAATACTCTATTGTTTAGGGAATGTCGACAAAAAAACTAGTTTGTATAAACTGGATACAGGCACAGTTCTCTTTCAATATTTTTGACCAATGGTGGTTTGGCTCTTCACATGCAGAACGTGTGGATATGGAAGACTGTCTAAATCTAAATCCTTCTACTTTTCGGGGGAGAGGGGACCTTTCCTTTAGCTGCCATATTTAGTAGTAACTTGTACCTTCTGTACTTGTTTTTAAAAAATACTGTATTTCCACAAGCATGAGTTTTGTTTCTGCATATCAGGTTCTGCTGTGGGTGCAGAGGTGGGGACATTTCTGCCTGTCACACACTGTCCTGGGTGCAGAGGTGATGAGTGCACCCCTAGGCCCACCACCCTAGCGAAGGGGTAGACCATGCACGTGGCCCGTTTCCAAAAGGCAGGAAGTAAAAGCCCCATGAGTATATGTCCAGTTCTTTCATTCACAAATTTCAAACTTCTCCTTTTCCTGATACCACAAATAACATGTTCTTGTGTTTGCTTTAGAAAAATTGAAAAAATTTGTCTTATAGAATCCCTGCCTTTAATATTTCAGTGTACATGTATATGCATATGTTTATGTATGTGCATCTACTAGTATTAAGAATGACATACATGTCTTTGCATAAGTACTACACACAAACTTCATATTGCGCTTATTTAGTTTTGTGTCTTTTTATTACTTGTAACTTAAATATTTTCCCATGTTAGTCTTTAAATTAAAACATATTTTAATAGCTGCATAATCTGAAGCTATTATAAATACCCTTGGGATGAACCATCTTCTACAGAACTCTTTTCTGCTTATGTGACCCTTTCTTTGGGAAAAATCTTAGGAAGCAAATTACTACACCAAAGACTATGGCCATTTTTTGAGGTTCTTCATGCAGATTCATTTTCAGAAAAATGATTCCAGTTTACATTTATTAACAACATGAGTGTACTTGCTTTAGTATCACTTGGTCTACCTGATTTCTTTCTTTAAAAATCTTTTCCTCTCGCCGGGCGTGGTGGCGCACGCTTGTAATCGGAGGTAGAATGCCCCTGAGTTCAATCCCCAGTACCGCAAAAAAAAAAAAAAAAGAAACAGAGTCTCACTAAGTTTCGGAGGGCCTCATTAAGTAGCTGAGGCTGACTGCAAACTTGGATCCTCTGGTCTCAGCCTCTCAAGTACTAGGATTACAAGCGTGCACCACCA
>PVLC010043362.1:0-12659 GCA_004027655.1 Graphiurus murinus | reverse complement strand
CTTTCTTTCTTTCTTTCTTTCTTTTTTTTTTTTTTTTAAACAGGGTCTTGCTGAGTTGTGGAAGATCTTGGTTAAATTGCTGAGGCTGTCCTTGAACCTGTGATCCTCCTGTCTCAGCCTCCCAAGTACTGGGATTACAGGCATGAGCCACTATGCCCAGCTTTATTTTGTGTTTTGAGACAAGTTCTTGCTAAATTGTTAAGGCTGGCCTTGAATTTGCAATCTTCCTGCTTCAGCCTCCCAAGTAGCTGGGATTATAGGTGTGCAGAAGTGTACCCAGCTCCTTATTCCTATATGGACACCAGTCATTAGATTTCAGGCCCACCCTAATCCAGCAGGTCTTCATCTTGACCTGATTCTATCTGCAAAGATCCTGGGTTTTTTTGTTTGTTTGTTTGTTGGGGGGGGCGGGTTGTTTGTTTGTTTTTTGCGGTACTGAGGATTGAATCCAGGAACATGCTACCTCTGAGCTACATCCCCAGACCCATTTTATTTTTTATTTTGAAACAGGGTCTTACTAAGTTGCGGAGGGCCTCACTAAGTAGCTGAGGCTGGCCTCGAACTAGCAATCCTCCTGTCTCAGACTCCCAAGTACTGGGATTACAAGCATGTACCACTATGCCCGGCTGCAAAGACCGTTTCTAAACAGGGTCCCAGCCATAGGTTCAGTGGACATGAACTTGGAGGGGTGGGCGCTAGCCACCCAGTGCACCCATAGCTGAGTTTCCTGACTCTGCGGTTGGTATCTGGTGCAGTTGATTCATCCCAACTGCCCAGTGGGAGGGCACAGCACAGTGGGTTCATCCTTCTGCTGACAGCCACGAGCTCTGGCTCCTCTCCTTTCTGACCAGTCTGTGATGAACATCCCAAATACGTCTCTTGGAGTTTCTTAGGGCCGTATTTTTCAAACTGCTGAAATGATCCATTAGTGGGTTATGAAATCAATTTAGTGGGTTGCAAACACCACTTTTCCGTTAATGAAATGGAATTAAATAGAACAGAAGATATTAAAGTGCATGCATGGAAGCCGGACGTGGTGGCGCACGCTTGTAATCCCAGCATTTGGGAGGCTGAGACCAGAGGATCCGGGTTCACGGCCAGCCTCAGCTACCTAGTGAGGCATTCCACAACTTAGTGAGACCCTGTTTCAAAAACTAAAGAATAAAAAAATAGGGCTGGGGGTATAGCTCGAAGGTAGAACTCCCCTGAGTTCAATCCCCAGTACTACAAAAAAAAAAAAAAAAAAAAAAAGTGCATGCATGGAATGCTGGGAAGGGCCATGCTGCAGAATCTTTGTTTCAAGTGTTAACGCCCCAACTTGAACACAAGTGTTTACATGCAACAATTCTGACAGAAGTGGCCAGCCATGACCCTGCCCTGTCCATTTGTCCAAAGGCTCAGTGATGTGGCCAAACGCCCAGTTGGTCTGGTTACATCTGCCAGTACTTGTCATAAGTCAATAATTTCAAAATTTTCCAGGCCAATAGGTTTTCATGTTTTTGTTTTTTTCCTTTTCTTTTTCCTTGTTTTCTTTGTATTGGGGATTACCCAGCCCTTTAAAAAAAAAAAAATTACATAGCCAGGCGTGGTAGCACAGGCTTGTAATCCCAGCATTCGGGAGGCTGAGACGGGAAGATCTGGGTTCGCGGCCAGCCTCAGCTACTTAGTGAGGCCCTCCACAACTTAGTGAGACCCTGTTTAAAATAAAGAATAAAAAATAGGGCTGGGGCCCGGTGTGGTGGCTCATGCTTGTAATCTCAGCATTTGGGAGACTGAGACCGGAGGATCCAGGTTCTCGGCCAGCCTCAGCTACCTAGTGAGGCACTCTGCAACTTAGTGAGACCCTGTTTCAAAATAAAGAATAAAAAATAGGACTGAGGGTGTAGCTCGGAGGTAGAAGACCCCTGAGTTCAATCCCCAGTACCAAAAAAAAAAAAAAAAAAAAATTAGGGCTGGGGCTGGAGATGCAGCTTGGAGGTAGAATGCCCTTGGGTTCCATCCTCAGTACTGCAAAAAAAAAAAAAAAAAAAAAAATAGGGCTGGGGTATAGCTCAGAGGTAAAATGCCCCTGGGTTCAATCCCCAATACCGAAAAAAAGAAGACTCTCAGCAACCTAGCGATACCATTCCAAAATAAAAAAACAAAATAGGATTGCAGGTGTAGATTGGAGGTAGAATGCCCCTGAGTTCAATCCCCAGTGCCCCCCTCCCGCAAAAAAGTCTCTGGTTCTGTGAGGCTGAGGAGGGGCCCAGGTGTTGGCAGGACACTCATCTCATCCTGAGCCCCTTCCCCTTCTACCTCAAAGTGGTTTTTGTTGTTGTTGTTGCCTGCAGTACTGGGGATTGAACCCAGGGCATTCTACCTCCAGCTACACCCCCAGCTCCCCCCCCCCTTTTATTCTTTATTTTGAAACAGGGTCTCACTAAATTGCAGAAGGCCTCACTAACTAGCTGAGGCTACGGTGGCGCACACTTATAATCCCGGTACTTTGGAGGCTGAAACAGGAGGATCACAGGTTTGCGGCCAACCTCAGCTACTAGTGAGCTACTAGGGCTGGGGCCTGGTGTGGTGGCGCATGCTTGTAATCCCAGCATTTGGGAGGCTGAGACCGGAGGATCCAGGTTCAAGGCCAGCCTCGGCTATCTAGTGAGGCACTCCACAACTTAGTGAGACCCAGTTTCAAAATAAAGAATAAAAAATATGACTGGGGGTATAGCTCGAGGTAGAATGCCCCTGAGTTCAATCCCCAGTACCGCAAAAAAAAAAAAAAAAAAGGGCTGGGGGTGTAGCTCAGAGGTAGAATGGCCCTGGGTTCAATCCCCAGTACCACAAAAAAAAAAAAAAAAAAGTAGCTGAGGCTAGCCACAAACCCAAAATCCTCCTATCTCAGCCTCTCAAGTACTGGAAGCATACGCCACCACACCGGGCTCCTCAACATGTTTTTTAATTCAGTGCGCAAATGTGTATAGTCTGTCCCACACAGCCTGGCAAAGAGTAAGTGTGCAATACCTGTAGCTATTGCTATTCTCTTAATTCACAACTCTCCAGGTGTGCACATATAGTATTTGTGAGCAGAAGTTAACCTGGGGCTGGAGTGTAGCTCAGTATAAGAGCAATGCCCTGGGTTCCATCCCCAACACCTGAAAAAAAAAAAAAAAGAACATAAGAAAGAAGCCAGGTGTGGTGATGCACGACTGTAATCCCAGTACTTGGGAGGCTGAGACAGAAGGATCACAAGTTCGAGGACAGCCCCAGCAAGTAGTGAGACTCTTATCAACCTAGCAAGACCCTTAGGACTAGGGGTGTAGCTCAGAACTCCTGGGTTCAATTCCCAGTACCACAAAAAAACAAGGAGGGAGGGAGGAAGGAAAAGGGAGGGAGGGAGGGAGAGAGAGAGAGAGAGAGAGAGAGAGAGAGAGAGAGAGAGAGAGAGAGAGAGAGACCGACCAGAGAGAACAAAATTAATGAACTCCTGGGGTGTGGCCTAGGCGTCAGGGGGCGTGGCCTGAATGCCTTGGAGGGCTAAGGGCTCACAGCGCCCTCGGGTGACCCGCTCGAGCGCAGCAGGGCTAAGCTGTTGGTACAAATTTTGCTAGATGAGATGAAACAGTGCCCCGCCAGCCTTGCGTGTTTTTTTATTCTGTTTTGTTTTGTTTTGATTTTTTTTTTGTACTGGATGTTGAATTTAGGGACATTCTACCTCCAAGCTACATGCCCACCCTTTATATTTTTTATTTTTATTTATTTATTTATTTATTTATTTATTTATTTATTTATTTATTTTTTGCAGTACTGGGGATTGAACTCAGGGGCATTCTACCTCCGAGCTACACCCCCAGCTCTATTTTTTATTCTTTATTTTGAAACAGGGTCTCACTAAATTGCGGAGTGCCTCACTAGGTAGCTGAGGCTGGCCACGAACCCGAATCCTCCGGTCTCAGCCTCCCAAATGCTGGGATTACAAGCGTGCGCCACCACGCCCGGCTATATTTTTTATTTTGAAACAAGATCTCACTAAGTTGTTAAGGGTCTCGCTAAATTGCTGAGAATAGCCTCGAACCCGGGATCCTCCTTGTCGCGGTGTCCCCGTAATCCTCTAAACTGGGATTACGGGTGAGTGCTATCACGCCTGGCTCCAGCACGTTCTCGAACTCCACTTCCAGCCTCACCACTTTGGGACCCAGGGGTCAGCCCCTTTTGGAAATCTGGGTCTCTAAACTCTAGCCTAATTTCCCACGGGTCCCCGCCGTGGAGACCCTGAGACCTGGTCGCTCTGCGCCTCCCCTCCGGCGGACGGGGAATTGGGCGAGCTCCCTGCGCTTTTGTACTAGGCAGCTCAGCTCTCGCCCTGGTCCCCACGCCCCCACCCAGGACTCGGACCTTCAGCCACTACTCCGGAGTTCTGCCTCCAAGAACCACTCCCTGCAGGGTTTGGCCAGCTCAGCTCCCAGCCCCGCCCCGCCGGCACGCAGCGAGAGTCCCCTAAGCCCTGCCCCCGCGCTCCCCTCGCCCCAAGGGACCCAGCCACCCCTCCTGCCACTCCCACCCGCTCCGGAGTCCCCTCCTCGGCCCCCACCGAAGCCACCCTTCCAGCTGTCTATGGAAATCGGATTGCCAAACCCCACCTCCAGGGGACGCAGGTGTCAGGCCCCCGGCTCCGCCCCCCGGGAGCCGCAGGTACCTCCAGTCCCGGTGTTTCCGGAGCTCGCGCTCCGCCCCCACCCTGGGCCGCCGCGCCTTGCCTCGCCGCACCCAGCCGTCCCGGGCACCGAGGGACCCATGGCTGCCGCGGCCCCGCTGGGGTGGCAGTGGAGAGAGCCGCGCGCGTTCGGCCGGGCGGTGAAGCTCCTGCAGCGCCTGGAAGAGAAATGCGGGGACCCCCGGCTGCCCCTGGGGCCCCCCTCGCTGAGGGACCTGCTGCCTCGCACCGCGCAGCTTCTCCGGGAAGTGGCCAAAGCCCGGCGGGAGGCCGGCGGAGGTGACCCGGAGGGCGCAGGTGGCGCGGGGGACTTTCTCTTAATCTACCTGGCCAACCTGGAAGCCAAAAGTCGGCAGTTGGTGGAGCTGCTGCCAGCCAGGGGCAGAAGAGATGCCAACGACGAGCTCTTCCGGGAGGGTTCCGGACTCAGGTGAGCGGATGCCCGCGCCCCCCACCCAAGGCCCTTCCCCTCAAACCTGAGGCAGACCCCAGCCCACCTGCCTCAGACCTAGGGGTCCAGAGACCCACCAGCCTCCTCCCTTAGAACCAGGGGTCCAGACCCCCACCCAGCCTCCTCCCTTAGAACCAGGGGTCCAGACCCCCACCCAGCCTCCTCCCTTAGAACCAGGGGTCCAGGCCCCCACCCAGCCTTAGACCCAGGAAAACTGAACCAACTGCATAGTGTTTTCCTTCCTTGGGCTCCTATGTCCTCAGCTCCCCATTTTCCCCTTTCTGGATCATCTCGAAGCCACTTTCCCAGTGTCCCACTCTCCCAGGGCCCTTATATACACGCCCAGGGGCCTCCTGCTGAGGAGAGCAGGGTGGGTGCTCCTGAGGAGCCGGCCACCAGACCTCTTCCAGGGCCGCCCACTCCGCCTCAGTTCCTGGAGAGCAGGTGACTGAGGACCTTGGACTTGCCTGTTTTCTCTGCCATTCTGAACTCTGGAGAGAGGCTGCTGAGGGACGAGCAGACAAGGTGTGGAGTCTGGAGCCCAGAAAAAGGTCCAAACCAGCTGTTCTCCACTCTGTCAAGCCCATGACCTTTTTTTTTTTTTTTTTTTGGTGCTGGAGATTGAATGCAGGGGCATTCTACCTCCAAGGTACACCCCCAGACCGATTTTATTTTTTATTTGGAAACAGGGTCTTGCTAAGTTGCTGAGTACCTTGCTAAATTACTGAGACTGGACACAAAACAGCAATCCTCTTGTCTTAGTCTCCCAAGTACTGGGATTACAGGCATGTGCCACCACACCCAGCTCACATCCCTTCTTTCTACATATATGTGTGTGTGTGTGTGTGTGTGTGTGTGTGTGTGTGTGTGGTACTAGGGATTTAACTCAAAGGCATTCCACCTTCAAGCTATACCCCCAGCCTGATTTTCTTATTTAGAAACAGGGTCTCACTAAATTGATGAGTCTCACTACCCGTTAAGGCTATCCTCGAACCTGTGATCCTCCTATCTCAGCCTCCCAAATACTGGGATTACAAGCATGCGCCACCATGCCCGGCTTGCACATATTTTGTAATGTCTTAATTCACCTGGAAATGAAATGCATAGATTTAACAACCTGCCTACCCATATTTTTAAAAATCACTATAGTGGCCGGGCGTGGTGGCGCACGCTTGTAATCCCAGCATTCGGGAGGCTGAGACCGGAGGATCCGGGTTCGTGGCCAGCCTCAGCTACCTAGTGAGGCACTCTGCAACTTAGTGAGACCCGGTTTCAAAATAAAGAATAAAAAATAGGACTGGGGGTGTAACTCGGAGGTAGAATACCTCTGAGTTCGATCCCCAGTACCGCCAAAAAAAAAAAAAAAAAAAAAAAAAAAATCACTATAGTGCCCTATTTATGTTATATAACAGTGATCAAAGGAATGTTTTTCATAATGTAATATATATATTTCATGAAAATACTTAGGCAGTACTATTCTGGGAGGCAGAATGCCTTGTCAGACCCTAGAACCACCATGAGGGAGAATCACATAGTCTCCCCTTGATATATAGGAGAATTGGATTTCTGCAAAATTCATTATCAATTTAAAATGTGCAAAAGAAATATGTTTGTATAAAACACTATTGGAGCCGGGCATGGTGGTGCATGCTTGTAATCCCAGTACTTTAGAGGCTGAGACAGGAGGATCGCAGGTTTGAAGCCAGCCTCAGCTTAGTGAGACTCTGTTTCCAAATTTAAAAATATATATATGGCTGGGGGTATAGCCCGGAGGTAGAAGACCCCTGGATTCCACCCCCCAGTGCCATAGAAAATAAATAAGATAAAATAAAATGAGACAATATTAGGAACAAGCATGGTGGTGCACGCCTGTAATCCTAGTACTTGGGAGGCTAAAACAGGAGAATCGAAGACTCAAGACCAGTCTCAGCAACTTTACAAGACTCAGCAACCTAGTGAGACCTTATCTCAAAACAAAAAGTAAAATTGGACTGGAGGGTGTAGCTCAGAGGTACAACGAGAATTCCCAGTACCACAAAACAACAACGACAAAAAAGATTGGGTTCAGGGCTCAGATAACTGTAAATGGCTTTTTTACCTTCATAAAGGTCTGTTGGAACATTCAAAACTTGAGTGGAAGCCGGGCATGGTGGCGCACGCTTGTAATCCCAATACTTGGGAGCTACTTAGTGAGGCCCTCTACAACTTAGTGAGACCCTGTTTCAAAATAAAAAGAATAAAAAATAGGACTGAGGGTGTGGCTCAAAGGTAGAATGCCCTTGGGTTCAATCTCCAGTACTGAAAAAAAAAAAACAAAACCTTGAGTGGAGTTGGGCATGGTCGCACATTCCTGTAATCCTAGCCCTTGGGAGGCTGAGACAGTAGGCTTGCAGATTTGAAGCCATCACATGGTAATTTAGTGAGACCCTGTTTCAAAATTTAAAAAAATAAGAGCCAGGTGTGGTGGTGCATGCTTGTAATCCCAGTACTTGGGAGGCTGAGACCGGAGGATCCGGGTTCATGGCCAGCCTCAGCTACTTAGTGAGGCTCTCCGAAACTTAGTGAGACCCTGTTTTAAAATAAAGAATAGAAAATCGGACTGGGGGTGTACCTTGGAGGTAGAAAGCCCCTGGGTTCAATCCCCAGTACCACAAAAAAGTAAAAAAATTAATTAATTAATTAAATTTAATAAAAAGGGACTGGGAAGCCGGGCGTGGTGGCGCACGCTTGTAATCCCAGCATTCGGGAGGCTGAGACCGGAGGATCCGGGTTCGCGGCCAGCTCAGCTACCTAGTGAGGCACTCCGCAACTTAGTGAAACTCGGTTTCAAAATAAAGAATAAAAAATGGGGCTGGGGGTATAGCTCGGAGGTAGAATGCCTCTGAGTTCAATCCCCAGTACCGAAAAAAAAAAAAGGGACTGGGGGTGTAGCTTGGAAGTAGACCACCCCTAAATTCAATCCCCAGTACCACACACACACATACAAAAAAAAAAAAAGGAAGAGAGGAGAGGGAAGGAGGAGGAAGGAATGAAGGGCACAGGTCTGTAATCCCAGAATTTTCGAGGCTGAGACAGGAGGATCAAAGGTTAGAGGCCAACCTCAGCAACTTAGTGAGGCCCCCCTCAATTTATTGAGACCCTGTTTAAAAATAAAATAGGCCTGAGGGTGTCGTCACTCAAAGGTATAATGCCCCTGAGTTCAATCCCCAGTACCACAATAAATAAATAAATAAATAAATAAATAAATAAATAAATAAATAAATAAATAGGGCTGTGGTGTAGTTCAGAGATAGAATACTCATGGGTTCAATCTCCAGTACCAGAAAATAAATAAATAAATCCTAATGCAAGCCGGGCATGGTGGCATACACCTGCAATCCTAGTATTTGGGAGGCTTAGCCAAGAGGAGATAGCATGTTCCAGGACAGCCTTAGCAACATAGTGAGGCTTTCAGCAACCTAGTGAGAACCTATTTCCAAACAAAACAAATAAAAAGGGCCGGGGGGGTATAGCTCGGAGGTAGAATGCTCCTGGGCTCAGTCCCCAGTACCATCAAAAATAAAAGAAAAACAAGCCAGGCGTGGTGGCGCACGCTTGTAATCCCAGCATTTGGGAGGCTGAGACTGGAAGATCTGGGTTCAAGGCCAGCCTCAGCTACCTAGTGAGGCCCTCCGCAACTTAGTGAGACCCTGTTTCAAAATAAAGAATAAAAAAATAGGGCTGCGAGTGTAGCTCGGAGGTAGAATGCCCCTGGGTTCAATCCCCAATACCACACACACACACACAAAAACCCTAATGCAGCCAGGCGTGGTGGCACACCCTTGTAATCCCAGTACTTGGGAGGCTGAGACAGAAGGATCCAGGTTCGAGGCCAGCCTCAGCTGATTAGTGAGGCCCTCAGCAACTTAGTGAGACCCTGTTTCAAAATAAAGAATAAAGCTGGGCGTGGTGGTGCACGCTTGTAATCCCAGCATTTGGGAGGCTGAGACCAGAGGATCCGGGTTTATGGCCAGCCTCAGCTACCTAGTGAGGCGCTCCACAGCTTAATGAGACCTGGTTTCTAAATAAAGAATAAAAAATAGGGCTGGGGGTATAGCTCGGAGGTAGAATGCCCCCTGAGTTCAATCCCCAGTACCAGAGAAAAAAAAAGAATAAAAATTAGGGCTGAGGGTGTAGCTCAGAGGTAGAATGACCCTGAGTTCAATCCCCAGTACCACCAAAAAAAAAAAAAAAAAAAAAAAAGAAAGAGAGAGATACTAGAGATTGAACCCAGAGACATTCAACCACTGAGTTACACCTCTAGCCATTTTTATTTTTTATTTTGAGACAGGGTCTCACTAGATTATTTTGTTTGGTTTGGTTTGGGTTTTTGTTGTTGTTTGGGGTTTTTTTGTATGTGGTCTTGGGGATTAATCCAAGCTACACTCCCAGCCCTATTTAATTTTTTTATTTGGAAACAGTCTCACTGAGTTGAGGAGAGCCTCAACTAAGTTGCTGAGGCTGGCCACGAACCTGTGAACCTCCTGTCTCAGCCTTCCAAGTACTGGGATTACAGGCGTGTGCCACTACCTAGGTTATTGAAGTTGGCCTCAAACTTGAGGTCCTCTTGCCTCCATCTACCAAGTACTGGGATTACAAGTGTGTAACTGAGTGTGCTATGCTTTTTTCCTTTTTTCTCTTTTGGTACTGGGGATTGAAACCAGGGACATTCTACCTCCAAGCTACATCCCCAGTCCTATTTTATTTTTATTTGGAAACAATCTCACTAGGTTGATGAGAGTCTCACTACTTGCTGAGGCTGTCCTCAAATCTGTGATCCCCCTGTCTCAGCCTCCCAAGTACTGAAATCCCAAGCATGCGCCACCACGCCCGGCTTCTATTTTTTATTTTGAAACAGTGTCTCGATAAGTTGCTGACTTTGTCCTCAAACCTGAGACCCTCCTGTCTCAGTCTTTTGAATACTGGAATCATAGGTTTGCGCTCCCTGTACCCCCCCCCCATTTCACAGTTGATAAACTGAAACTTAGGAAAAAGAAAGAAATTTGCCAACAATCTCTCAGCCAATAAATGCCAGGGCCATCCCATCACTGGCTCAGGATCACCCATCCTGATCAGGATCAGGGAGGCCGCCAACAGCAGGGGAGAAGACCAGGCTCCACTCATCCTACTCCGACTGCAGGTGGATAGTTCTGCGCATGCGATGCACACAGATTGTACGTGCTGCAGCTCTGTCCTGCGAAGCCAGGCTCCTCCAGCCTCGGTGGGCCTTGGGCAGAGTCTGGGTGCTGCTGGCTGGAAGCCGATACGGAGATTGGGCAGCTTCTACACTTCCTTCACAGATGGGAAAACTGAGGCCCAGTGTGGGGAGGCCTCAGGACCCAGACGGCCTATTTTATGTTTTACTTTGAAACATGGTCTCACTAAGTTGCTGAGGGCCTCCCTAAGTTGCTGAGGATGGCCTCGAACCTGCAGTCCTCCTAAGCACTGGGATTACAGGTGTGCACCACCAGCCCAGCTCTTGGTATAGATACATTAGATACCAAGATGCACTGATACATTACAGAAAGTCTAGGGGCCTCATCCCTGTGGAGAGTCCAGAAGGGGGTGGCAGTGGAGCCCCAAGGTCCAGCCAGACGCTCATAGCTCATGCCCACAGGCGACAGCTGGCCAAGCTGGCCCTCATCTTCAGCCACATGTACTCGGAGCTGAGTGCACTCTTCCCTGAGGGAAAGTACTGTGGACACACGTACCAGCTCACCAAGGCCCCGGCCCACACCTTCTGGAGACAGTGCTGCGGAGCCCGGTGAGTGAATGCCCACACCAGGGACCCGGAGCACGGCACCGCTGCCTGCCTCCCTACCCGCCATGCTCAGCTACACCTCCGCCCCTCGAGCACAGGTGTGTGCTGCCCTGGGACGAGTTCAAGTCGCTCCTGCGTACCTGCCACCCCGTGGAACCAGGCCCCACAGCCCAGGCCCTGCGCTCCACCCTGGACCTCACCTGCAGTGGCCACGTGTCCATCTTTGAGTTCGACATCTTCACCAGGCTCTTCCAGGTGAGAAAAGGTCAGGCTGGAGGCCTGGAGCCCTAAGTCCCTGAGACAGAAGGGTCTGGGGTCTTCTGGGTAAATGAGGTACTGCCGAGGTATGAGCACGGGGGACTGGTTCTCACACCCTGGGAGGTGCTAGGGATGTGGGCTGCTTCCTGTTTCCTCCCTGACCCCAGCCCTGTCCCATCCAGCCATGGTCAACACTGCTCAAGAACTGGCAGCTCCTGGCGGTCAACCACCCGGGCTACATGGCCTTCCTCACCTATGACGAGGTGCAAACGCGTCTGCGGGCCTGCAGGGACAAGCCAGGAAGGTAAGGGCCGGCCTCCGGCCTCCGCAGGATGAGGCCGCGGGGCTCAGGCTGGCGTGTGGTGGGAGCACAGTCATCCTCAGAGAGTCGGGGCTGAAGTGCCCAGGAGGCCAGAGAGTCGGACTCCAAGGTAGGAAGCTGAGTGGGGCACACCTGTAACCCTAACATTTGGGAGGCTGAGACAGGAGGATCGCAGGTTTGAGGTCAGCCTCAGCAACTTAGTGAGGCCCTGTTTCAAAATACAAGAAAGGACTGGGTCTGTAGTCAGAGGTAGAATGTCCCTGGTTTCATTCCCTAGTGCCAAAAAGAAAAGAAAAAGGAAAGAAGCTGAGTCCCCTTGCCACCTGCCTCTTCTCCCGGGACCTGCTAGGACCTCCCCCAGCCCAGCAGCTAAAGGGATAATACCTGGCCTGGCGGGGGGACTGAAGACCCAGCCCGGGGCAAGGTCCATTCCTGATGGACAGAGCCCACATTGTGCCATCTGTGAAATACTTTAACTCTGACCCCCGACCTATTGGAGTAGGAGACTAGGAAACTAGACACTCAAGTACTTAAATTATTTCCAGCCAGGAGTTTTGAGCCATTGGGTCTCCCGAAGGGCTGAGAACTGAGGAGCTGAGCTGCCTAGAACACCAGGAAGCGAAGCTAAGGTAGCTGGAGGCCAGGTTTGTGCCTGAAGTGCAGCGGCCCTAGGAAGGCAAGCATGTTAGCACTATTCCAGTTCTGTTTCACAACAATTTTAAAGGGAAAGAGCTGGGCATGGTGGTGCACAACTGTAATCCCAGTACTTGGGAGGCTGAGACAAGGAGGATCTAGGTTCTCAGCCAGCCTCAGCTACTTAGTAAGATCCTATTTCAAAATAAAGAATTAAAAATAGGCCTGGGAGCCGGGCATGGTGGCGCACGCTTGTAATCCCAGCATTCGGGAGGCTGAGACCGGAGGATCCGGGTTCGCAGCCAGCCTCAGCTACCAAGTCAGGCACTCTGCAACTTAGTGAGACTCGGTTTCAAAATAAAGAATAAAAAATAGGGCTGGGGGTATAGCTCGGAGGTAGAACGCCCCTGAGTTCAATCCCCAGTACCGCAAACAAAAAAAAAATAAGGCTGGGAGCCGGGCGTGGTGGCGCACGCTTGTAATCCCAGCATTTGGG
>PVLC010043361.1:0-12352 GCA_004027655.1 Graphiurus murinus | reverse complement strand
ACCACAAAAAAAAAAAAAAAAAAAAAAAAGCTCTTTCTGATAATCACTATTTCTTTTTTTTTTTTTTTTGGCGGTACTGGGGATTGAACTCAGGGGCATTCTACCTTCCAAGCTATACCCCCAGCCCCATTTTTTATTCTTTATTTTGAAACCGAGTCTCACTAAGTTTCGGAGTGCCTCACTAGGTAGCTGAGGCTGGCCGCGAACCCGGATCCTCCGGTCTCAGCCTCCCGAATGCTGGGATTACAAGCGTGCGCCACCACGCCCGGCTGATAATCACTATTTCTTAAGACTGCTCTCTCTTGCTCTCAAAGGTGTGTGTGTGTGTGTATGTGTTATTTCTGGGAATTGAACCCAGGGGCATTTTACCTCTGAGCTGCACCCTGAGCCCTTTTTCTTTTCTGTTTTGAAACAGGGTCTCGCTAGGTTGTTGAGAGTCTCACTAAGTTGCAGAGGCTGTTCTCAAACCTGTGATTGCCACCATGCCAAGTCCAAAGGATTTTTTTTTTTTTTTTTTGCGGTACTGGGGATTGAACTCAGGGGCATTCTACCTCCGAGCTACACCCCCAGCCCTATTTTTTATTCTTTATTTTTGAAACCGAGTCTCACTAAGTTGCGGAGTGCCTCACTAGGTAGCTGAGGCTGGCCTTGAACCCGGATCCTCCGGTCTCAGCCTCCCAAATGCTGGGATTACAAGCGTGCGCCACCACGCCCGGCTCCAAAGGATTTTTTTTTGGTGGTGGTGGTACTGGGGATGGAACCTGGGGGCATTCTACCTCCGAGCTACACCCCCAGCCCTATTTTTTTTTTCTTTATTTTGAAACAGGGTCTCACTAAGTTTTGGAGGGCCTCACTAAGCAACTGAGGCTGGCCATGAACCTGGATCCTCCGGTCTCAGCCTCCCGAATGCTGGGATTACAAGCGTGCACCACCACACCCGGCTCAAAGGATTCATTTTTAAGAGAGAAAATTCTGCTCTAGCCGTAATGACAAGGGTGGTCCAGGACTTGGAGACGTACTTCCCATTCAAAGGAATGGATATATAAGAAAAACTATTTGCCATGTAGATTCAACTTCTTGAAAGTCCCCGTCTGTAAAAATAATGGTATAGGTCTACATGCATCTAGCTTCAGATGCCTTAATTCATAAACAGTTCCACACTCACGAGCTTCTTGAACAATGCCTCTCTTTTCACAACGGCAAAGAAATAATTGTTATGTGGTATAATTCCAGAAGCCCTGAAATATTGGGATAGAAGTTAGGAAACGAATTTTTGGCTCTTATCGCTATCCTGAAAGATCAAACTGACTTTGAGCTGACCAAGTTGAATATTTACACTCTTATTTACTAGCTTTGTAGGTGCTTCAGGCTCTCATTAAAAAAAAAAAAAAAGTTTCGTATTTACATTTCTGAAAGTGCTGCTGTGCATTGATTCGTTGTATTTGCTTATGTGTGAACCGTCTGCTTTGATCCCCCAGCCCCGGGGCCCCGGGGATTGATCTTTCATATTTGCACTCGCCCTGTGGGCTGGAGGGCGCTTTATCAGTGGCCGTCCCCTCCTTCTGCACAGGGGTCGAGGCTCACCACTGGTGCCCCGGGGCACGGGGGTCTCGTTATCAAAGGAGAAACTGCCGGGGCACAGCTGTTAGTCCTTGAGCCTCTTTGAAGTCTACACAGAGAGAAAGCGTCTCAGTGCATATTCGGTGCACTGTGTCTGGGCAGAGTTGACCTCTGCTCTTTACCTCTTATCAGACCCCCTTTCCTGGGCAGTGCTTAGGCAAGATTCCAAGCCTGACAACTTGAAGGTGAAGGAGGGGAGCGGGTCGCACACATCGCACACATCCTCAGCACCTGCTAATTCTCATCACCCGCTCACTCCAGTGATTTTTTTTTTTTTTTTTTTTTTTTTTTTTTTTTTTTTTTTTTTTTTTTTTTTTTTTTTTTTTTTTTTTTTTTTTGTGATCCCTTTCTGTGCATCCAAGTCAGCCCTACCTGTCTGCACTCCAAAGTGCGAATATGCACACCCAGAAGCGCTTCAGTGATGACATCACCTCCCAGCAGGCCCCACCTCTTAAAGGTCCCACCACCTCTTTCTTTCTTTCTTTCTTTCTTTCTTTCTTTCTTTCTTTCTTTCTTTCTTTCTTTCTTTATTTTTGTACTAGGGGTTGAACCCAAGGCATTCTATGTCTGAGCTAGACCCCCAGTCTTATTTATTATTTATTTATTCATTCATTCATTTGTTTATTGGTAATGGGGATGGAACCCAAGGGCATTCTACCTCTGAGCTATACCCTCAGCCCTATTTTTTTTTTTTTTTTTTTTTACGCTACTGGGGATTGAACTCAGGGGCATTCTACCTCTGAGCTACACCCCCAGCCCTATTTCTTATTCTTTATTTTGAAACAGGGTCTCACTAAGTTGTGGAGTACCTTACTAGGTAGCTGAGGCTGGCCTGGAACCCAAATCCTCCAGCCTCAGCCTCCCAAGTACTGGGATTACAAGCGTGCGCCACCACGACCGGCTCTATTTTATTTTTATTTTGAAACAGTGTCTTGCTAGGTTGATGAGAGTCTTAACTATTGGCTGAGGCTATCCTCAAACCTGCCATCCTCCTGTTTCAACCTCCCAAGTATGAGGACTACAGGCATGCGCCACCACGTCAGACTTTTATTTTTAACTTTTAATTTTCCTCACTGCCTCTCAATACTGCCACAATGGGCACCAAGTTTCTGGCCCACGAACCTTTGGAGTACCAACCACATTCAAACTGTAGCAGAAACTGTGGGATATTTCAAGAGGCAGAATTGAGCAATAATTTGGGAAAGGTGGATTTTCAGGTCTTCAGTGATAGGGTCAAGACTGGGTTTCGAATTTTCTTGAAAAGTCTCCCTGCTCAGTTTTCTTTTCTTTTCTTTTTTTGTGGCACTGGGGATTGAGCCCAGGGGCATTCTACCTCTGAGTTATACCCCCAGTCCTATTTTTTATTCTTTATTTTGAAACAGGGTCTCACTAAGTTGCAGAGTGCCTCACTAGGTAGCTGAGGTTGGCCACGAACCCAGATCCTCCCGTCTCAGCGTCCCAAGTACTGGGATTACAAGCGTGCGCCACCATGCCCGGCTTCAGTTTTCTTTTTCCCTCTTCTTGTGGAAAATTTGATACCAGTGACAGGTAGAACAATGGCTTTAGGAGATGGCCACACCCCGGTCTCTGGAAGCTGTGAATTTGCTAGCTTGTGTGGTAGGTGGGTTTTTGCAGATGTGATTCATATGAGAAGGTTAACCTGGATGGGCCCAAAGCAATCACATAAGTCCTTAAAAACCGGAGAACCCTTTCTAGCTGCAGGGAACCACAGATATGGCAACGAGACAATGCCCTGTCTTTAAAGGTCAAGGAGGAGCCGGGCGTGGTGGAGCACCCTTGTAATGCCAGCATTAGGGAGGCTGAGACCGGAGGATCCGGTTTCGAGGCCAGCCTCAGCTACCTAGTGAGGCATTCCGCAACTTAGTGAGACTTGGTTTCAAAATAAAGAATAAAAAATAGGGCTGGGGGTATAGCTCGGAGGTAGAATGTCCCTGGGTTCAATCCCCAGTACCGCAAAAAAATAAATAAATAAATAAAGGTCAAGGAGGCCATGAGCCAAGGAGTATGGGTAAACTCTAGAAGCTGGAAAAGGCAAAGATATGAACTAACCCCTAGAGAGTCCACAAAGGAACATGGCCCAGCTGAGAACTTGATTTTAGCCCGATGAGAACCGTGTCAGACTCCTGACTGCCAGAACTGTGAGTCAATAAATCTGTGGTGTTTTCATCCATTGCATTTGGGGTAACTTGTTACAGCAACAGGGAAACCCAAACAGTCATCTACAATACCTCTGGGAGTCGAGAAGCAGGCAAGGCTGCAGGAGACCTTAGGGAGTACCCAGTTCAATCCACTGCTTTTTTTTTTTTTTTTTTGCAGTACTGGGGATTGAACTCAGGGGCATTCTACCTCCGAGCTACAGCCCCAGTCCTATTTTTTATTCTTTATTTTGAAACTGGGTCTCGCTAAGTTGTGGAGTGCCTCACTAGGTAGCTGAGGCTGGCTGCGAACCCGGATCCTCCGGTCTCAGCCTCCCGAATGCTGGGATTACAAGCCTGGGCCACCACGCCCGGCTAACCCATTGCTTTATGACTGAGGATACTCCAGTCCAGCTCAACCATCAGCAATACTCAGTTTGGCACTGAGGATTGTAGGCTCCCAGCCTTGTGCTTACTCTCTGGTGCTGTGCTTTCTGCCCCACCGCAGGTGGAGTGGAGGTGGCCAGACATTTTTGCTTGCTGATGGAGCCCCCATCCGCAGACTGTGTTAGCAGCACAAATCAGCAAAAGGCAGTGCCACTAGTTAGGAAAAGTTTGTAGCGGCAAGGTAAAACGTCACCTTTTATCGCTTCTCCCATGGAAGCCACCTCTGCCTACTGATTCCTATGTCCTAAAAATAAGACAATACAATAGTGGAAAAAGAAAGAAAAGGGGGGGGGAGTGAAAGAGAGAGGGAGCCTCCGTACAGCTTCTCATAAAGATCAAACAAAGGGACCAGGAGAGGGAGGTCAAGGGCATATTCAATTTCAGGCCTGCTGCCTGCTATCCCTCAGATCCACAGCTTGGTCACTTTCTCTTCCTGGCTTCTATATATAGGCATGCCAGGGAGCCCAGTCTTTCCTCCAGAGGCCAGCTCCACTCTGCAGCAGATATCCCCCTCTGGGATATATTTTTCTCTCTTCATATTTGGTGCTATAACCAGCTCTAAAGTCACAGGGCTTTTTAAAAAAAATTTTTTTAAAGGATTGTTATTTGAAGTGTGTGATAATAATACTATAAAAAAAAAGCATTGCTTTCACAGCCTGCATGATTGCACAGTTCAACTAGGGAAAGTGACTCTGTTGAATCATGTCCGCGATGGCCCTGTGCGTGTATTTACAAACGCATGTTATGTCCACGTTTCCAACTCTTAGTTAAGGATAAGATCACGAATGGTTGCTAGTTAACCCAGATATTTGCGGATGGCAAGCAGAGACAGAAACGTCTGGTTTAGATGGCGGATGTTGACCTTGGGTGCCAGAAGTTTCTGACAACTGTATTTCTCTCACTCTTTCCCCAGCCAGTATGCAAAGCTCTTGTGGCTATAGTTTTCTTTTTCTTTAACCAGTGGCTTCTAGTCTACTGCTTGCACCCATGTGTTGGACGTTTTACTAGGTCTTCATGTAAAGTTTCATCGCTGAGCACTGGAAACTAGCTCTATACATAGGCACCAGTTCCATTTGCAAACTAAACTGACTTGGAAATTTATTGCTTTGGCATTCCAAACATCCGGTGAATTCTTCGCTCTCTATTTCTCACCAAAGCCAGGGTGAGTAAACAGGGAAAAGCTAAAATTTCTTAATTAACTGGGAGGGAAACATTGTGTACATGTTATTTATTCAAGGTACCAATTAGCATACTTCAAGGCGCAAAATTTTAAAGTGAGGGATCCAGAAGCAATCTTTTAGAATAAAAGGGGTAGCATCTTTCTTTCTTTCTTTCTTTCTTTCTTTCTTTCTTTCTTTCTTTCTTTCTTTCTTCCTTCCTTCCTTCCTTCCGTCCTTTCTTTTTTTTTTTTTTTTTTTTGTTGTGTTTTCAGGTATTGGGATTGAACCTAGGGGCATTCTACCTCCAAGCTATACTCCAGCCCTATTTTTTTTATTCTTTATTTTGAAGCAGGGTCTTACTAAGTTGCGGAGGGCCTCACTAAGTAGCTGAGGCTGGCCACAAACCCAGATCCTCTGGTCTCAGCCTCCCAGGTACTGGGATTACAAGCGTGAGCCACCATGCCCGGCTTTTATTCTTTATTTTGAAACAGGGTCTCACTAGGTTTCGGAGAGCCTCACTAGGTAGCTGAAGCTGGCCGTGAACCCAGACCTTCTGGTCTCAGCCTCCCAAGTACTGGGATTACAAGCATGCGCCACCACGCCTGGCAAGGGGTAGCATTTAACAGCACCTATGAAGTTGTCTTTCCAATATCAACGAATCAAACCACTAGATCCAATTACCCATTTATAAGAGATGCAGGAGATAGACGAACACATTGAATGACATCAGGGAGTCGCCATCTATAAAATCCAGGGGAAACTCTGCAGGGCAAATTACCTGGCTTCTCTAAGACACAAATTTACCTGCTTGGGCGTCCCACACCCAAGGGTTTAATTGAGTGTGGATTGAAATTCTTGGGAAAAACATTTTACATCTTTACCGAACATGCCATTATTCCCTCCACAATATGGTATATGACTATTTATACAGCATTCCTGCTCTGTTAGGTATTAGGAGTAAGTAACCTAGTAACCTAGAGATGATTTAACGTATACAGAAGGGTGTGGGGGTGCCATGCAAGTACTAGACCTGGTTTTTTTGTTTTGTTTTTTTGGGTTTTTTTGCGGTACTGGGGATTGAACTCAGGGGCATTCTACCTCCAAGCTATACCCCCAGACCTATTTTTTATTCTTTATTTTGAAACAGGGTCTCAGTTGCAGAGTGCCTCACTAGGTAGCTGAGGCTAGCCGCGAACCCGGATCCTCCGGATTCAGCCTCCCAAATGCTGGGATTACAAGCATGTGCCACCATGCCTGGCTTAGTACTATACCATTTTATATAAGGGACTTGAGCATCCAAGACTCCCTGCTATAGATATTGAGGGATACTTGTAAATATATTAAAAGGGAGGCGTGGAGAGAGAGACAGACAGACAGATAGACATATACTATCAAGGAGACATCCTATAAATTAATAGACTAAAAACATATCAATCAGCCCGGTGTGGTGGCTCACACCTGTAACCCCAGTACTTGGGAAGCTGAGACAGGAGGATCACAGGTTTGAGGAAAGCTTTAGCAAATTAGTGAGACACTCAGCAACTTAGCAAGACTTTTTTAGAAGATTAAAAATAAAAAGGAGCTGGGCATGGTGGTGCATGCTTGTAATTCCAGTACTTGGGAGGCTGAGACTGAAGGATCCGGGTTCGCGGCCAGCCTCAGCTACCTAGTGAGGCCCTCCACAACTTAGTGAGACCCTGTTTCAAAATAAAGATTAAAAAATAGGGCTGGGGGTATAGCTCGGAGGTAGAATGGCCCTGAGTTCAATCCCCAGTACCGCAAAAAAAAAAAAATAAATAAATAAATAAAAATCTATGCCCCCTCCCATGCCACCTCGGCAGAGCCTCCTTCTCACTTTAGTCTTTGGGGGTGCAGGAAAAGGAGGGGCAGATCTGCAGCAGAGCGTGCACGTGTGCTAGGGGTGCATCAGCCCTCGCAGGGACCCGCTGTCTCCATGAATCTCAGGCCTTTCCTGCTCCCCAGAGTCCTCCGCTCCTAGATACACATGAAAATGGGAAATTTAAAAAAAAAATTATTTTAAGCAATTTACTTTTTCTGCTCATTCCAAGTCTACTGTGACCTTTCCTGAAGGGCTTTTTATACAAAGCTCAACTCCTCCCCAGGGGAACACAGTCTCCGCTTTAAAATCACATTGCAAAAGTGACGCCAATACTCTGCAGCTTCTCCCGCCAAAAGGTGAGGTTCATTTCCTGCCCCTGTGAATCCGGGATGGCCTTGTGACTTGGAACAGAGACGCGGGCTGAGAGGACCCGGTGCCGTGCGGAGCCAGGGTCTGCGGAGGTCTGCGGCTTCTCCTCTGGTTCTTTGGGAACCTGACCCCTGTGGGTTGGTCTTGCCAAGCCCGAATGAATGAGAGAGCAACAGAGCCGAGATGAGCCACTGCGCTGAGGTCCCTAGGTCACCTGGCTCCCAGATGGCTTGCCAGCTGACCACAGATGCACCCCAGCAGGACCAGCCAGGCCACTGTGTACCAGACCCAGCTGAGCGACCCCTCGAAATATGAGATAGGTAGACAGTGGTGTCCTAAGGAATTCGCTTGGAGGTTTTGCTTTTAAATGCAGGAGCAGTTAACCGGTACAGCTGGCAATTTTCAAACTGCACAGTGCAGTTGGGTGACAACAAGAAGTAGCAGGGAGTTGATCAGTGTGGTGATGGAGGCATGGAGGAGGGTATTCACCGAGACTTAGAGGCCAGAGAGGGCTTCCCAGAACAAGAGATACCGTAAGTCAGACATGAAGGTGAGGAGGAATAGCCAGGAAAAGATGGGGAAGATTTCTAAGGAGAAGCAAATGCGTTCAGAAAGCTGGAGATCCTACAATGAAGGAATGATGAATCAATGGATGGATGGATGAATGGATGGATGGATTAATTACTGGTTTGATAGATGGGTAAATGAGTGAATGTATGATGAATAGATGGATGGATAAATGAGTGGATGGATGGGTGGATGGATGGATGGATGGATGGATGGATAAATTACTGGTTTGGTAGATGGGTAAATGAGTGGATGGATGATGAATGGATGGATAAATGAGTGGATGGATGGATGGATAGATGAATAATTATTGGTTTGATAGATGGATAAATGAGTGGATGTATGATGGATGGATGGATGGATGGATAGATGGATAAATTACTGGTTTGAGAGAAGGATAAACAAGTGTATGAATGGATGGATGGATTACTGGTTGTATAGATGGATAAATGACTGAGTAGATGAATGAATTTGATGAGTGGATTAATGGATGGATGGATGGATGGATGGATGGATGGATGGATGGATGGATGGATGTTGAATTATCAATATGACATCTTTAAATTAAAGGCTTACAGGAAAGGACAAATGTGCTCAAGTGTGCAATGAAACGCGCTTTTTAGGTCCCATCTGGATTATCTTTGGATGTTTTGTCTTTGAGATTCTGGAATTTAATCTCTTGGGAAGGAAAACTGAGCCCTTAATTAGGCTGCTTAGTATTGTAGATATTCAAGCACATACTTTTGATCCACGGTGAGAGAAAAGGTCCCTTAGGGGACCATGGATTGCTTATTTTAATATTCCTAACCCTCCCAGCTACCTAGCTGGGTAAGTAAACGAACAAGCCAATGTGCTACTAAAAAGGCTTGAAAATTTTAGGTTACCAGGAAAAATTTTCACAGTCATTTTCAGTAATACAGCAGGCTCAAATTTGTTCATGCTAGCCATTAGTTTCTGCCTAGGTCGGAGTATATAAATACCCCTTCATCAGACTAACTTTGCTTCAGTTCTTTCCACTTTAAACACTCTCCTACTGCGTTCATTTTGCTCATACCTGGATGCTTTAAAATCAGCACCTCTTGAACCTTCCTGGGAAGAGTGGGATCCTTGAACCCGCATGCTTCCCATGTCGGAGATGCTGAGAGTCCAAATCTACTCTGCATCCAGTGCGGTTTGAAGAAGGGCACTGCTTCACAAAGGTTCCAAATGGGAGACACGTGATGTGGCCGTTTGTATAGAAATACGCCAGTTTTCAGCAATGACCAACCAATTTTTAAGGCTTTCTGGAATGCAGAAGAGAAAGCAGCTAAAAAGAGCCTCTTACTTTCATTAAAGGAAAGACCTATGATATGTAAAAATTAGTTACGGGTATTATTTTCATCTGGGGATTTTATTTACAGAGATGAAACTTGGGACTTGTGTGTGTCCATTCCTAAGATGAGAGAACGCTGAGCCAAGAAAGAAAGAAGCATTAGACATCTTGACAGGCCAGCTGGTTCTGTACTCCTGTCCTTTACACACTCGTTTTACAGAAAAGAGGCTGGGGCAGGAAGAAATTGAGTGTGTGTCCAAATTCAGAGAGCAAAAAGTCTCGGGGAGTGACAATGCACTCGTTCTTGATTGTGCTAATGGTTTTTTGAGGGCAGATACACACCAACATGGAGCAAATCACAGATTACAGTCCTCCCTCGGTACATGCAAGTGGTTTATTTCCAGAAGCCCCAGGAATGCCAAAATCTGTGAGTGCTCAAATCTGTGATGTACAATTTGCAAAGAACCTATGTACAGCTTCCTTTTTTTTTTTTTTGTACTGGGGACTGAACCCAGGGACATTCTACCTCCAAGCTATTCCCCTAGCTCTCTCTTTTATTCTGAATTCTGAATCAGGGCCTCACTAGTAGCTGAAGCTGGCCCCAAACTCGCGATCCTCCTGTCTCAGCCTCCCAAGCACTGGGATTACAAGCCTCAAACTTGTAATTCTCCGCCCTCAGCCTCTCAAGTAGCTGGAATTACAGGCATGTGGCCATGGGCCTGACAATATGGTACTGGGAATTGAACCTAGGGCCTTCTACCTCTGGGCTACACCCCCAGACCTATTTTATTTTTTATTTCGAAATAGGGTCTCATTAGGTTGCTGAGAACCTCACTAAATTGCTGAGGCTGTCCTCGAACCCGGGGGATACTCCTGTCTCAGCCTCCCAAGTACTAGAATTACAATCGAGCACCACCACACCCAGATGGACACATTCTTTAACATGTTAACTATGTGAGACAATAAGAAGGAAGGTGAGTTTATAAATGAAATGCAATGTAAGAGACCTATCTATCAAATGCATGGATTTATTTGAACCCAAATTCAAACTACTCAACTATTCAATGACATTTAAGAGAGCATCAAAAAATGTTCACACCAGCTGGAAATTTGATGGTATGAAGGGATTAGTGGTTTTTTGTTTTGTTTTTGTTTTTGTTTGTGGCACTGAGATTGGACCCAGGCTCAGTCTACCTCTGAGCTACACCCCCAGCCCTATTTTTTATTCTTTATTTTGAAACAGGGTCTCACTAAGTTGCGGAGACCCTCACTAAGTAGCTGAGGCTGGCCTCGAACCCGGATCCTCCGGTCTCAGCCTCCCGAGTAATGGGATGACGAGCGTGCGCCACCACGCCCATTTTGTATGTATTGATAGTGTCCAATGTATAAAGTTCAAAAACCAACTTGTTGATGTTACTGGTTCGGGTCTGGATTACGAGTTGGAGAGATCGCATCATTCATTCAAGTGAATGAATGGCTAACGGAGAATCGAGTGTGTGCCCAGAGCTACTCTACTAGCACACAGATAATGAGCACAAGAGAAACACTGGATTTGGGTTCCTGGGAGACGTGTGTTCTGGACATCCAGAACTCAGGTAGCAAGGCTGGCAGAAAAGGAAACCCACTGTCCTTAAAGACAGACTAAAGCCACAAAAGTCTTTGTGTGTCGGTGTTCAACCTGGAATAAGTGTGCTGATATTTAAAAAATTAAAAGGAGCCTGGTTTGGTGGCGCATGCTTGTAATCCCAGTACTTGGGAGGCCGAGATAGGAGGATCGCAGGTTTAAGGCCAGCCTCAGCAACATAGCAAGACTCTCAGCAACCTAGAGAGACCCTGCTTCAAAAAACAAAACAAAACAAAAAAAGGGCTGAGGATGTAGCTTGGAGGTAGAATGTCCCTGGATTCAATCCCCCATACCCCCCCAAAATTCAATTAAGTTTTAAAAAAAAAATGAAAAAGAATACTTGGAAAATGAAGTAAAAGTTACAAAAATTGTTTAGTGCTCTGCCTCTACTTGGGTCAAGGGTGATGTTTTTTTCTCAGCGAAAACCAAAGTTTGGATTGTTCTAGTTTTACATCACATCCTGCTTTAGGCTGCCTTAAAACAAAAACAGAAGCGACAAAAGAAAACCCGCAAGCCTTCAACAATCTGACCTAGGTGTTCAGAACGAAAGCTCTGGTTTTTCCCTCGTATAACATTTTCTTTTTTTTTTTCCTTTTGCCCTGGGTCTCCTTTGTCAATATGTTTATCATCTGCCTCACTTTCAAACTGCATTTCCTGTCCAGAAACACTCCATCAAGGGTTATATTTAGCACCGCGCACAGAATCCCTCCTTTTGCATCAGGAAATGGAGCCCTTACGTGTGGGGTGGGCTGCAGGGCCAAGATGTTTCCTGGACCACAGCTCCATCGCTGCTCTGCACACACTTCCCGCCCGCCCCGCCGTCCACCGCCCTCTCCTCCACAAGGAGCAGCCGCCAGCCTGCAGGAGGATCTGCCTCCCCGCCGCAGGACCTGCAGTGGAGTGACGGCCCACGCGCGAGGCGCGTCCACCGGGAATCGCGGGGTCATGCCACCGCCTCGCTGGTCTCTTCCTCCTGCAGTTACTGCCACTTACCACCTGCCGCCTGTGGGTCAGCTTCCAGAAGGGGCACTATCTTCCCCCCTGAGTAAGTTTCCAGGTGAATAGTACCCGGAAGGAAGCAGGCTGGCGAAGGTTAGCGATTTTTGAGGTACTGGGGATTGAACCCAGGGACATTCTACCTCCTAGCTACACTCCCCAGCCCTATTTTTTTATTTCCTTCTTTCCTTCCTTCCTTCCTTCCTTCCTTCCTTCCTTCCTTCCTTCCTTCCTTCCTTCCTTCCTCCCTCCCTCCCTCCC
>PVLC010043360.1:0-12593 GCA_004027655.1 Graphiurus murinus | reverse complement strand
CAGCGACTACTTTAATTTTGTTGAAATTAAGATGAATAAGTGACGGCTTATGGCGCTTTGTTTAACAAATAAATCATAGTTAAGAGGAGTGTATTAGTAATAAATGGGGGGGAAAAAAAGGCAGCTTAATTAAAATGCATGGAGCCAGCCTCTTGATGTACATCCAAAATCCAAATCTGAATTCCAAAAATCAGAGGCAACGAGGGTTAGGAAGACCCTTGCTGCCTCGAGAGAAGGCAATCAGAGGATGCCAGCCAGCCGCTGTGGTTTGGTTTTGAGGCTGCGGCACCATTATGATCCCTGTAAGATGGTTATACCTTGTCAGCAAAAGCCACCAACCAGGGGACCCAGATAGAAGCAGATGTGGGAGGACACTGCAAGAGAGGCTTTATCCTCAAGGAGGGACCTGCTGCCAAGCCTAGGCTCTGAATTCTCCCTGGTACACCATGGGGAGCAGGACCCAGGGCCCCCAGCCCTGCATCTGGGGAGCCCCGTGCCAAGCCCCCAAGCCCGGAAGCCCAGAAACCCGGGGCAAGTGTCTCGGTGAGATCTCCTCCCCGCTGGGCTGAGAGGGACTTCCCCATCTCTTGATTTGGAAACAAAGTGCAAAAAGTCAGCCCTGGAAAGTTTCCCGTGTGAAGTTTAAAAGCGCCTGTGCTGGCGAGGCGGGCTTTGAAGCAGCTCCCGGGGCCCTCGGCAGGCTCCTGCGAGTCAGAGGGCCGGCCTCGCCTCAGATCCACCGCGCCTGCCTCTGCAGGGCTGGGAAATGGGAATTGTTTTTAAGTTGAAAAATTACTCGTGGAGCTCACTCCTTTGCCACCGCACTTCTTTTGTTCTCAGTTGTCTCCTTCCTCGGCCTTCTCCTCCTCTTTTGCTTCCTCTTTTTAGTGAAGAAGAACAGGCAGACCTGGGTTCAAATCTGAACCCAGCTGTGTGACCTCGGCCCACTGACTTAACCTTTCTGGACCCTAGCACTTTATCAGAAAAGGGAGGGCAGTGGCGCCCTTGAGGCAGGGGCGCTGTGAAGGTTGGCCGAGGTAACTGCACAAAAGTGTCTGGCACCTGCCTTGGCTTGGAGGAGGAACTCTGCAAACACGAGCTCTGGACCTTTCTACAGACCCTGCCTGCCTCCTCTCCCCTTCACTCCTACTTCTTCCTCTGCACTTAAACTTCCCCGAGCTTTTCCACCCTCTCAACCCCTGCTCCTAAACGGCTGTCTCCCGCCTGGCTCTGCGCCACTCCCTGGGGACCATTCCCATTCCTGGTGAGTGCATGCGGGATGGGCCTGTCCTCAGAGAGCTTCCAGTCTCGGCCAAGTGGGACTGCCTCATAGTGGTCACCGAGACACTCGGTGCTTTTCGAGGGCGGGGCAATGCCCAGTGCGAAGCCTGGTACGCATTAGGTGCTGGGTGCCGACCAATGGCAATCAGTGGCACAACAAATGCTGCCTGAGGACGGTGGCCGGAAGGGCACAGAGAGGACTCAAGCCCTGGTGAGTGATCTTGGGGAGGACACACTTGGGTAGAAGACAGACGCCAGAGGGAAGCAATGCCACTTCAGGGTGGACAGTGTGGGGACCGAGAGCGGGTGGGGGTGACAAGAGGTGGTGACCCCCAAGATAGACCCCAAAGTAAGTGACAAGTCTGGGGGCTGGACCTGGCTTCTTCCTTCCAGTTCAGAAAAGGGGAAATCAGGCCTCGTGTGGTTGAGGGTTAAAGAGAGCTGTTCCCACGACTGAGGCCCAGACTCCTATGCGGCACTACAGGCCCCGCCCCTCCGAGCCTGGCCCCGCCCACCTCCCCAGACTCACCCCGCCCCCATCCGCGTTGGCCTTCCTACTGGGCTCCCTCCAGCCTCTGCCAGAAACACCACCCCTTCCGGCAGCCCCTTCCCTCTTCCAGCCACACCTGGCTTCCGGTCTCAGCTTTGAGGACACCACATCTTAAGAAAAGCTTTCCTGGGCCCACCCGGCTCCCTATGTCAGTTTCCCTGGATGTTTGATGTCCTCGGTGCACTCTCTAATCCTCATACCACTGTCACGAAATCCTATGTCATTGCAGTTTAGTTCAGTTCCTCAACTGCGTGAAGGGAGGGACCGCACCTGCCGGGTGAGCTGCCGTCTCCTGGGGGCCAAGCCTAGGGCAGGAACAGAAGCCAGACAGAATGAATAACTTTCTCTGAGCTGGGCACTTCACGCCTGCCAAGGACGCACAACCCTAAAAAGGAAGGTGTTGAAGGTTCCCATTTCACAGATGAGGAAACTGAATCGTAGAATGATGGGACTTGGCCCAAGTAAGTGGTCCTCAACTCACGCACGTGTGACTCTGAAGTCACACGCCATCCAAGAGTATCTCTGAAGCTTAAAAGCCGCTCTTAGCGTGTGCGGGGGGAGTTTGGGGTTCCTCCTGCGTGGGTCTGAGGACCGAAGAGAGCCAGCCTAGCGCTTCTACCTAGTGTCAGCGACCGAGGACCAAGCAGGTGACAGGGTCTGAGGCGGTGGCATCCAGCGCTGGGGTGTGCCCAAACAAAACCTGGGGGAAGGGAGAGGGGAGCCGCAGTCACTTCTCCGGAGAGGCTTTGGGGACCCCAGGAGAAACCACCCCGATTTCTTTGCTGAGCTGGCCTCTGGTCCTTGTCCTGGAGGCGGAAGACCGGGATCGTGCGGAGGACCCATTGCGAGCAGTGTGCCCCGTCCCCGGGCAGCGGCCACAGTTGGCGCAGCCTTTGAGAAACGTGCGAGTTTCAAGAAGGAACAGCAGTTTCTGAGCGCCGAGCACCTCCTGCGTACCCCCTCCCTGCTCCCCACCACCACCCCACCAAGCGCTGCTTATTAGCTCTGTTTAAAGATAAGGCGACTGCAGCTGGGAGGGAGGAAGCGGCTCGTCCGAGGTCCCAGAGCCGGGAAATGGCTTAAAGGGGCTCCTGGGGGCCGCGATTCCAAGCAGGGGCCGAGGGAGGGAGAGCGAGCCAGTCCTCCTGGGCAAAGGGTGGCGAGTGAGGGAAGGGGGAAAGGGTGCGAGCGCGCGAGGAGCGAGGGGTAGGAAAGCCGGCCCCGCCGGGAGCCCGGGAGGCGCGGGGAGGCCGGGCGGGACGCGGGAGCGCGAGGGAGGAGCGGAGCGGAGCGCGGCGGGCCGGCGGCGGGGGGAGCGGAGGGGAGGCGGGCCGAGCCGGCCGGGGAGCCGGGCGCCCGGGGCCAGTGACGGTTGCCGCGCGGGCGGGGGCGGGCGGGGCGCGAGCCCGGGACGCCGCCGCCTCCTCCCCGCGCCGCCCCGCCCGGCCGCACGCCCGAGCCCCATGCCCGCGGCCGCCCGCGCCCCGGCCCGCGCCCACTGCAGGCGGCCGTCGGCGGGCGGCGCGGGGCGAGCGAGCGTGCGAGCGGGGCGGCCGGGGCGGCAGTGCCCGGGCTCGGCGGGCCGCGGCTCCTCCGGCAGCCCAGGCCAGCGAACGGCCCCTGGGATCGGCGCGCCCCTCCGGCTCGCGGGCCGGCCCTGCAGGCTGGAGCGCCCCGCCGGCCCCCGGAGGGAGCCCCTCGTCCCCCGGCCCGGGACCCAGCGCCCCTCCCCGGCCCCCCGCTCCCCGCACCTCCTCCGGCTCGGCCCCGCGCGCCCGCAGGCCCTGGGGCTGCCGACTGCCCCGTCGCCGCCCCTGGGCACCGTGCCAGCCCCCCCAGCCCTCACCCTGCCGCTGCCCCCGAGCCCGGCGCCCCCGCCCCCCGCGCCCCGGCCCTGGCCCGGGGCCGCCCGCAGAGCCGGCCACACCCGCTGCAGAGGGCTCGGAAAGGTAAGCGGGCGCCCGCCGCGGCGCGCGGGGCAGGGAGGGCTGCGCGGGGGCCACCGCGGACCGGGGCCGGGGACTGCGGCTGCCACCCAGCCCGGAACCCGCCAGGACCCCGCCGGGGCCGGGAGGGCTTCGGGCGAGTTGCAATTGTGCAGGAGGACCTGGTGGGAGTGGGGCGATAGTTACCGGTCTTGTCCTGGGGGTGGGGGGCGGTTGCTCCTCGGGGAGCTCTTCGGGCCGTGTCTTTTATCTTTTGAGGAATTCTCTTTCTCTCTCACCGTCCTCTCTGGGTCTCTGAAGGTATCCGTTCCCTATGTCTCTTTTGAGGAGTCTTCTCTTTGCCTTTCTTTAAGCAAAGACTAATTTTGAATTCCTCTTCCCAATTAAGTATAGCCTCTCCCTCCCCCAATTTAGAAGGGGTTTCTCCCTCTTTCTTACTCCCCAATTTAGAAAGAAATTCTCCCTCCCCACAATCTACAACCATCTTCATCTGGCTCACTCCTCCCAAGCTGAAGGCTAGACCCACTTCTCTCTGTTGCCCTTTTACCCCCACTTAATCCTAGGTGTGCAGATCCGATTTGAGTCTTCAGCTGGTGAGGGGGGAACCTGGTGTTTTTCTGGTGTGGGAGCCAGCTGGGGGAGGGCTCCTGACCCAAAGCAGGGTACCAGCTCTCCATCTCGGCTTCCAGGAAGAGGGCACCTGCCCAGCTTCAGCCCAGGGGCATGGGGCATCTGCTTTCCTGGGGCAAGAAGGGAAGACTTTACCCTGAAACAAAGAATTAAGGCCAAGGGAGACTGTCCCAACCTCTTCCGAGGGAGAAGAGCCCCAGTGTCCGGACTGTGGGGCCACATCTCGCCCCCTCCCCCACCCCTTAACTTTAAAATAGTTTAATGAACACAGAGAGAGAAATCATTTTTTTTTTTTCCCAGCGTGGTGAGCAGTCTACAAAGAGAAATGGGAAAGGAGGGAGAGAGCTTTAACTCTGATCCCCGCAATTAGTTCCCTGGGATGGGGGGGGGGGCAACCCGGGAGCCTCAGTTCTTCAGATACAAAAGCATTTAGATCGCTTTAGACCGGTTAATCCTGAGTCTGGCTCGGGTCTCTTTTGTTTCCCAACTCCATTGTGGGTTTTGTGCAGTTTCTCTCTGTTCGCGTGATTGACTAGCCAATGGATGGTAATTATCCAAATGTCCCCTCTGTCCTTTGACTGACTTCCCCGTATTATGGGCAACTGTCATGCATTCTGTCATTCCATATCATATTACACGTATTATCATAAGAAGGCCCCCCCCTTTAAAGGAGGGAGCTTCAGCCCAGATGCTGCTTTTAGGAGGAAGGGCCCCCGAATAATTTGTGCTGGGCACAGGTTCGTTTGGAATACAGAGCAGGGGACGCCAGAGATGGGAGGTTCTGCAGGTAATTTGTGTTGCTGGCTGGGGTGGGGTTGGTTTCTGGGGTTGGGGTTGTAAGGACTTGTGCTGGGAGCTTGAACAGGTTTGCCAGTTGTATTCTTTTGGCCAGACCCTTGGAGTGGTCTGGGACAGCTTATGGGGAAAGTTAGAATCTGCTTTTTGACCTCAGAATATCAGAAAATCTACAAGGCTGGTTCCTTTGGGGGGTACTAGGTCTTAGTGGCCCATGCTCTGGACACCAGCCCTTGGGACCCCCAAATACACTGCTTCTACCTGTGGCCCATCACAGGACAAGTCCTTTGGACCCTTGCCCCCGTTTGCTGCCAAGCAGACTGGAGGAGCCAGTTCTGTCTTATTCAAACCCCCCTCCCCCGCAAGCTGCTGCTAAACCTCTGAGAAGGGACAAGCTTTTCCGATGATGCTTTTGCACAGATAAACTTAGTGCCCCTTGGTGCAATTGTGCGTTCCATCACTTAAGAGGGAAGCAGGATTTATAACAAGGAGGCTTTGCAGACAGAGACTCTGGGGTGCTCTGAATCTGTGGGCAGGACTAGCCTTTCTTCTGCTAAAATGTGAAAAAAATGTTTTATTATTGCAATGGATATGAAGTGCCACCCAGATGTACAGCCTCGCAGTTAATTACCTTGTTCTTCATCAAATATATGAGCAATAAATTCTCTAAGAAGGGAGGTGTATGGTGAGGTGAGGTATGGTGTGTGTGTGTGTGTGTGTGTGTGTGTGTGTGTGTGTGTGTGTAAATGGATGGAGAGATGAATGCAGGGGAGAGAGAAACTCAACTCTTTAAGACCACAGAAAGAGACAGACTATTTTATGGAAGGCTTGATATACTGCTTCAAAATGCTTTGAATTTTTCAATGATCAAATATACATGATCAAGCTGAGCATGTTAGGGTGCGAGGTGCACTGACGGTCAATGGCTATTGATCAGGCTGTTAAGTATTTCTGCTTGGTTTTATAAATATAGATAGATCCCAGATGATTTAAAGAATTAGATAGCTAAGAAACTAGCATTCTACATTTCTTTGGAGAAGGGGAAATGGCTGGTCAGTTGCAAAACACCCCAACCATTGTTTATCCCTGTTTTTTTTTTTTTTCTACCTCTCCCCCACCCAAAAAAAATACCTTGGAAAATGTGAACTTCATTAGCAGGAATGTTCAAAAATAGAGTAAAAATATTCCAAATGTTTTGTTTGGGGTCTGCCCAGAACAATCACTTTATCAGAGCCTAGCCTTGTTCACAGGCTGAGTTTACTTCTGTCTTACACACACACACACACACACACACACACACACACACACACACTTCACAACCACAATCTGACCCAGACTGACAAGCTGCTGAAGAAACAGGGTGGGAGCCATTTCTGGGAGTGGAATCTAAGGTCCTTAAAACCCTTCTGGTTAGGGACCGGGTGAGCCAGCCACATGGCTTTACCCAATTAACTAATTTCTCACTAATCTAAAGATCTATTTAGAAAGGTGTGGAGGGTGGAGATTTAAAGATAACCTCTAATTGGTCTGGAGAAATTCAGTCGATGACACCTAGAAAACCTCTTTTTCTCATTCATTCTCTCTCCTCCTCCTCCTCCTCCTCCTCCTCCTCCTCCTCCTCCTCCCCTGCCCCCTCTCCATCTCTTTATCTCATTTTGTCTTCTAGAAATTAAAAGTGGACTTGAAAAGAAGGGGCCACTAGACACACTTGGAAGAGGGAGGTGGGGAGAGGGAACTTGTAATTCTTTATTGTGTTGCATAGCAATCTTATTTTCCATCATCCAATTATCTATTTGGTAAAAGAATCATATGCAAGAAGATCAGCTTCACCCAGCTCAGTAAAACTTAACCATATAGGCAATTGATAGTTACGATTTGTTTTCACACAAGGACAGAGTGCAGATTTTTAGATTTTTCTATCTGCAGAGAAATCTTTTCCAGCCAAGTGTCCCTCACTGGAAGAGCTCAGGCATCCTTGCTGATAAATCCTCCTCTAAATGGAACCAAAATTGACATCCCTCAAAAAAAAGTTGGTCTACCTAGAAATGGATGAATCAGCCCTGATTGGATGGACATGCCCTTTCACCTCATTGTGTCTGACCTATCACTTAATTAATCTCTCCCAGATGCAGAGCTGTTGACAATGCCAAAGATAAGCAGTATTTTGAACAAAGCAGGAAGCTTTTAAAAGACCAAGCCACCTCGAGGTTGGAGGCTCTTACAAATGTGTAAATCATCAGCATTTGGATGTGGAGTTTGGTATGACATAGCTGAATCTCAGAGATGGTCCCATCTTTGCTAAAAACTTTCTATGCCTTTTTTTTTTTTTTTAAACCACTGCTGTCTATGTACATTATTTTCTGCCTCCTCCCTCTCTACCTCGGTTCCCTTTACTCTGCCTCTCCCTCTCTCCAGATTCACACTGTCTATGGCTGGCTTCCTGGAAATTGTCCTCTGCTTTCTAGCCTTGTCTTTGGCTCTTCTGAGCCCTTGTATAGTGACCGGGCTATCGAGGTGGTCAGCTTCCAAGGCGCTGGGTGACAAAATATTGACTGCATTTGCTAGTACCTATGAAGAAGGACATTTGCTGGAGGTACCTTGGTGACATACAGGGAATAGTTCATTAATTAAAAGACTTGCTAATTGCCACTTGAATTACTATACAGAATGAAACAGAGAGTTTTTAAAAGATGACAATTTGAAGAATTTATTATTATTATTTTGTTTAAAACATTTTTATAAACAGGTCCTAGGAAATGCATTGCTTTTACTCCTGCCTGTATCAATTGAGCTTCAATTAATGATAATATATGGTCTGGGATCCTTAGCTGGGCCTGACTGATGGAAGAGCTTTGTTGAATTTGGTGCAGGTGGCACTGTTTAATAAGCACAGGAAAGAGTGAATAATGTAGTGCTTGCAAAGAGAAGTAAATGCAAAATAGATCGCTCTAATTATGGCAGCCCCCAGAAATGAAGACGCAAGCCGAAATGGCCAACTAGCTGGAAATTTCCAAATGGAACTGATTGTCCGCTGCCTTTTTTTTTTCCTTTTCTTTTCTTTTTCTTTTTTTTTTTTTTAGGGCTGACACAGTAGCTTAAAAGTAAATGTGGACGAGCTCATCCTGCTATCCTACTTAACACAAGCACAAATTCAAAATCCGAGTCTGGTGACCCATCAGTGTTTGTCTTAACTGTCTAGAATTCTTTACCCAGACAGTCAAATTCTGCTCTAGCACGAGTTCATCTGAATGTCTCATCCTACAAGAGATCAGCACAAGCGCATGTTTTATTGCAGAGTGTCAGGAGATTTTGTTTTTGTTTTGTTTTGTTTTAATTTCTTTATGCTTGAGAAAACGAGTCTATAGGAAATCAAAGTGTGAATACTTAAGCAAAGAGAATTTCCCATATACCTGCAAGGTCTGGTAATGATTTTCATTCATGCAAAGATAATCGATGGGACATTAGTTGTTTTAATTAATGGAAGAATAAAAATGTTGGGGGAGGGGGTGCCCAGGGGCTGGGCTTCCGCTGAAGCATATGTGGGAAATGACTCTGGTTCCTCACCTAAAGAACAATGCCAACTTTCCAGATAGCAATAGAGATTTGCTAATCTGACCAGTGGTAAATTGGGCTAAGGGAGGGGGATGGTTTTGCAGAAAGCATAGGTTGAGAGATGGTAGCCATGCTGGGCTTATTCCCTTCTCTGCAACCTCACTGTTCTCCTTGGGAAAGTACCACCAGTCCTATATCACTTCCTAGGAGAGGAATCTTCTTACTTCCAAAGAAGGTGCAATTTGTGCTAGGAACCTAGTACACTTTGTGTCAACTGCTGGGAAGCCAAAATTTGCATCCTTTATCTTGAAGTAAGGGAAGGTTAGGGGCTGAATGGATGTACTAGATATGGGATGACGTGTATGGCACTGGCTCCAGCAAGTGGGTGCAGACTCTTGTGCACTGACTGGTTCCCCAGAAGGGAACCAAGTCCAGCATCTCTAAGCAAAATTCCTTTTATGTTCTATGGAAGCGTCTACTGAACCCACTTCCAATCAAGCAAGCACAGGCTGGGCACTCGAGCCACTAGTGCCCATGTATATGAAGCTTATAAACAGTTTATGAGGAAGCTGGTGCTTCAAAATGGAGTTTAAGGGTGTCCTGCAGTCGGAGAAGGATAGCAGAGATGCTTCTGAATGAAGAAATGGTAGGAGAAATTTCCAGTATCAAGTGTGTGGAGATAGAATTGTCAGTTAGGGGTTTATTTGCTTCCTTCCCTCACCCCAGCCCCACTTTTTCCTACGAAATCTTTCTGATTCTCTCTTAAGCAAATGTGGTTCCTGTGTAAGGAAATTTATTGTTGTTGTTGTTGTTGTTGTGTGTGTGTGTGTGTGTATGCACGTGAACACTCACACACACATGCTTCAATCTGAAAAGCTTGCAGAGCAGAGGTTAGCAAAATGGCCTTTCTAGGTCTGACTATTATTCTAGGCTAGATTAAAAAGAAATTATCTTCAAGGTACAAGGCATAGCTATGATTATACTGATTGGAAAAAATGACCTTTTCTTGCAATGTTTACTTTTCTTTTTCTTTTATTTTTTAATTTTGCTTCCAGGGAAATTTATAACTTTTTGTGGAAATTAGCTGTAGGAGGTTGCAATTAGCTATTGTGTATTTTGTTGCAATTGTTCTTTAAGAACTATCTGATCTGGTGGATTTATATTGTTAATAATCTGATTTGAGTGGGGCCCAGATACAAACTTTCTGCACCCTAATCAATAATGGTAAATCTTTTTGCTGAGGTGAACAATCTCTGACCTAGCATTCGTATTTCTTTTACCAATTCCCTGTAATAAAATTGAACATTTTGTCACCACTTTGAGAAACACTGCCAAACACCTTAAAACACATGTCACATGCCAGCAGCCCCTCATTTCCCTCCTCCGGGAGCGTCTACATCTGGAATCATAATCACAGATAAAAACCTTGACAAAATTGCATCTGAGCACATTCTCTCTGCAGCCCTTACTTTCTCATAACATTTAATACAATATTAATACCTGCTACCGAAAGGCAGGAGGGAGGAAAAGGGCTGCCAACCTCCACGTTTCCTGATGCATCATGTTCAAACCTGAAATTCACACTTCGTGTTTCATTTTAAGTTCAGTGCATTTAACAGGGCCCTAGAGAGAGAGCCCTGGTTAGTTCCCCAACCTGCTCAGCTGACACCCAGGGAGGCGGTTTCAGAATTGTTCAGATCGCTGCAGGGAGAAAAGGAGAAGGAATTGGGCTCCTGTCTGCCTGCAATGGGCCGAGCCTCTTCTCTGTTCTGCTGTCACAGACATGGCCCCACGAAGGCCCCACTGATTTTCATTGTCGATAGTGGCAATCTGCAGATTTTCCGTATGGTATGACCAAGGCAAAGAGTCGATTTCATAAAGGAAGATAACCATGCTGGAGCACATTTGCTACTGACTGACAGCCTCTCGCATCAATACAAAACAACCCCTCCTTTGCTGAATGAAGGCCCACAAGCCTGGGGAGAGGGGGTCCTTGTTGAAGACAGGAGGCTTTTCTGCCATCCCTGTGGCTAACCCTCACCCCACCTTTTCTTGGAGATGCCTACAACCCCAAGTCCACATTCCTGTGCAGTGGCAAGGAATCGCCACCCCTCTGCCTCACAACCGGGAGACAGAGGTTAGAGAGAAGGGGAAAGTGGAGGAAGCCTGCCCGGCTGGGGGTCTCCTAGGGACAGGCTGTATCCTGGAAATGGACTTTCAAATGTTGATGGCTTTGTTCAATCACTGCCTTCTCTAACCAGTAGTAGGGTCAAAACACACTAGGCATGGCCCCCCTCCTTTTTAAAATTTTAGTCTCCAGGTTTCTGAGATGAGTGACCAGCCACCTTAACAGCAGCCTCAAAGTAGACACACACACACACACACACACACACACACACACACACACACACACTTCCCTGAACAAGACCCACTTTGGTAAGCAAGGAGTGTGATTTGCTGAATGGTACAAGCAAGCTCCAAGCACAGGAGACAGTACACTTCTCTCAGGGAACAGAGGCAAGTCACCGATCCAGGGCTGCAGCTACCAGCTTTAAGAACACAGTCCCTTCTGCTTCAAGACAGGGAAGAAACATTGGTCTTGCCTCTTTCTTCTTTGTAGTTATTATTCAAGAGTTTTCCTCCACCCCAAATCCCAGCACCATCTTCAGAGTTTGAGGTCATCCATTGGCAGTGCCCAAGGAGGGGGGGCCCAGGCAGAGGAGTCTGGGGTCAAGGAGGGCGGCTCCCCTGCGCGGAGCCTTTCCCTGGTGGCTCCCAAATCCGGCGTTTTCTCTGCCTGCCTTTCCCTCGGGGGAGACTCGGGAAGGCTGCAGAAATCTGGGCGCCCGCTCGCTCGCTTGTCAAGAAGCAAACTGTCTTCACGTTCTCCAAGAGCAACATCCCTGCCTAGGAAGAGGAAGGAAGAGGCAAAATAAATAAAACCAGTTAATGTTGTAGTTAACTTGCAAATCAAGTAAATCTGTTGGTGCCGTATTTGAGAAATAAACCATCAGAGCGTCACAGCAAACACACACTTCTGAACGTCTTCATTTTGATTTAATGGTATATCAGCGTCAACTATCGCTTCCTCTGCTGGTACACACGGCCTGATGCCGCGGGAGGAGGGTGCCCATGTTTATCACCGAGTGAGATGACTAATTACACCTTGTCAATCACCGGCTATGAAGACATAAAACCAGCGCGCACAATGAAGTAGTTGCCTGCAGCGTCAATTAGTTGGCGATTCCGAGGTTATTGCGTGGCCCTGCTTTGGCCGCCTCTAATAACGGGACGGAGCGCCGGGAACGGCGCACTGATCAATCACCCTCCTCCCGCGGCTCCCCGCGCCCTCCCCCGGTCCCCCCGCCCGGCCCGGCCTCACTTTCTCCGGGCGGCGAGCGCTTCCTCCCTCCGCGGCCCGGCTCGGTGGCGCCGGCGGCCCCGGGAGCCCCGGGAAGTTTGCGCGCTGCAGCACCGCAGCCGTCAGCCGGGAGCCCCGCAGCCTTCGGGGAGCGCCGGGGCTGGTGGCCCTTTTGTTGGAGGAGGCGTGGAGGGAGCGCTTTTGTTCTGAGTTAGTCACGGTGGCCGGCTGGAGGCTGCTACCTCATTATGCGGCCGGGTCTGCTCGTCTGCGAGGAAGCAGATGGTGGGGAGGTAGGCAGCGGCTACGGTGGCCAGACCTGAATTCCGTTCACCTGTCACCGCCCACAAAAGGCAGGTTCGGGGGACTCCGGGATTCGGGTCCCCGGTCCTGGGGAGGGGGAGGAGGAGCTGTTTCCGGCGCCGGCCACCGTCCCGTCCACCTGACTGTGTCCGCTCCCCCCCCCCCCCCCCCCCCC
>PVLC010043359.1:0-12592 GCA_004027655.1 Graphiurus murinus | reverse complement strand
TTAGGTATGTCTCTCAGCCGGTGTCTCTGTATCCACGCATGTGTTATACAGACCCCCAAAGCTGCCTCTCAGCTAACTGCACACCCATATGGGTACGTCTCCATGTAACTGAATCTCATTCAGCTGTGTCTCAGGTATTTCCACACAGGAATTCCCTGAACAAGTAGGGTCCATTTCATAGGTGAGCCATGCAGATGCACTTCCAAAACAGGTGAGCCCAGTGTGGTGGCATGGGACTGTAAACGCAGTAGACAGGAAGATCACAGGTTTGAGGCCAGCTTCAGCAATTAAACTTAGCAAGACCCTGTTTCAAAATTTAAAAAATTGAGCCAGGTGTGATGGTGTACACCTGTAATCTCACTACTTCGGAGGCTGAGACAGGAGGATCGCAGGTTCAAGATCAGCCTCAGCAATTTAGCGAGACCCTGTTTCAACAGAAAAAAAAAGGAGCCAGGCCTGGTGGTGCACACCTGTGATCCCAATACTTGAGAGGCTGAGACAGGAGGATCACAGGCTCAAGGACAGTCCTAGCAAGCAGTGAGACTCTCGTTAACCTAGCGAGACCCTGTTTCAAAATAAAAATTAAAAAAAAAATGGGAGCCGGGCGTGGTGGCACATGCTTGTAATCCCAGCATTTGGGAGGCTGAGACCAGAGGATCCAGGTTCACGGCCAGCCTCAGCTACCTAGTGAGGCACTGCAACTTAGTGAGACCCTGTTTCAAAATAAAGAATAAAAAATAGGGCTGGGGGTATAGCTCAGAGGTAGAATGTCCCTGAGTTCAATCCCCAGTACTGCCAAAAAACAAAAAGAAAGAAAAAAAAAAGAAAAAAATGGGGCTGGGGGTGTAGCTTGGAGGTAGAATGCCCTTGGGTTCAATACCTAGTTACCCCCCCCCCCGCACACACACACAAAATAAATACAGAACACCCCTGGATTCAACCCTGAGTACCAAAAAACAAAAATAAAAAATAAATAATTTTTAAAAAAAGGGCTGAGCCGGGCGTGGTGGCGCTTGCTTGTAATCCCAGTACTTGGGAGGCTCAGCTACTTAATGAGGCTCTCTGCAACTTAGTGAGACTTAGTGAGAATAAAAAATGGGACTAGGGGTGTGGCTCAGAGGTAGAATGTCCCTGGGTTCAATCTCCAGTACCGAAAAAAGATAAAGTAAATTAAAAAAATAAAAAGGGCTGAGAGCCAGCCATAGTGGTGCATGCTTGTAATTCCAGTACTTGAGAGGCTGAGACAGGAGGATCCGGGTTTGTAGCCAGTCTCAGCTACTTAGGCTCTCTGCAACTTAGTGAGACCTTGTTTCAAAATAAAGAATAAAAAATAGGACTGAGCATAGCTCGGGAGTAGAATACCCCTGGGTTCAATTCCCAGTACCACACACACACACACACACACACACACACACACACACACACACACAAAGGGCTGAGGGTGTAACTCGGCAGTAGAACGTCCCTGGGTTCAACCCTTAGTAACTAAAACACACATACAGAGTCGGGCGTGGTGGTGCACGCTTGTCATCGCAGTACTTGGGAGGCTGAGACCGGAGGATTGCAGGTTCGAGGACAGCCTCAGCAACTTAGAGAAACAATTTATTGTTTCAAAAATAAAATAAAATAGCGCTGAGAGTGTAGCTCAGAAGTAGAGTGCCTCTGGGTTCAATCCCCAGTATGAAATATATAACAATGCCTACGCTTTTCGCCACAGGTCTACTGAGATGGAGGTGACGAGTTCTTCTCCCGTGTGAGAACACCGCTGGCGAGGGTCCTCTGTACAAGTTTGCCCCCAACCAAGTGTCGGCCACACACAGGTGTCTTCACTCCTCGGGCGTCTGCACACCTGCGCTCCCCAGCGCGCGTGCCCGCACTGCAGGTGTCAGGTGGGGACACCTGCGCGCACCTGCCTTAGCCGCCCCCCTCCCCAGCCCCTCGTCCCCCGCCCACGATGGGCGCGCGCTCCCGTTACAGGTGCGCCGGCCGCCGGGCCCGCCCCCCCGGGCTCCGCCCTCCCTCCCCGGCTCAGGTGCACCAGCCGGAAGTGCGCGCCCTTCCCAGGTAAGTGACTAAACTTTCCGGGTCACGTGAACGGGAGGGGCTGGTGGGGTCGGAGCGAAGGAGCCAGCCAAGCCGCCCGCTGACCGAGGGGGTTCGAGCAAGGGACAGGCTTCGGGAACCCGTGCCAGGTCCCAGACGCCCGGGCCAGGTAGGGGGAGGGGGGCCGGACGCGCGCGCTTTCCCGCTCCCATTCGCTTCCCCGTGACCCCTTCCCTTTTCCCAGCCCAGGAACGCGGCCCCGGGGTTAATTTTTAATCTCTAAACTCGGGCGGCGGAGGCGGGGCGAACTCTGGGGTGTCCTGGCGCGCCGTCCCCTCTCCCGTGGGCCGCGCCTGGGTCCAGCTCCCCCTCCCCGCCCCAACCCCACAATCCTGTCTCTCTTTCCTCCGCCTCCCTCCCAGGTGCCGGGTCGCAGGTGTCCCCCGGCCCAAGATGCGGTAGGAGCGGCGCGCGCGCGACAAGCCCGGTCCCTGGCGCCGCCAACCCGTCGTCCGGCCCATGGCGACCCCAGCGCTGGGGCTGCTGCTGGCGCTGGGTCTGCCGCTGCTGCCGGCCCGCTGGGGCCGAGCCTGGGGCCAAAGTAGGTAGCGACCTGGGGCGCTGCGCGGGGAGGGCGCGGGCGTTCCGAGTCCAGAACTGGGAGGTGACCGCGAGTCGCCTTGGGGGAGGGTCGGGGCTTGGGGGTGGTGTAGAACTTCTGACTTTTCCTTCGGACAGGGCGAGCTGGTCTAGCAGAACTGAGTTCTTGGAGGGAGTGGAATTTGGGGGCTGGGGTGCGGGGTGGAGGGGATTCCGTGGAAAGAGGCCTGTGTACCCAAGCTTCGCTCTGTAGAGTGGAGAGTTGTGTGTGGGTCGGGAGCCGGGCGGAGGCCTGCCGGGGTTCCCAGCCCGGGTTGACAGAGCTAGCTCTAAGGTGTGGGCCCAGGCAGGCTCTCTGGGTCGGTCCTTCTACTTGCAGTTTCGGAAGCCTTGGGGGAGGGGTGAGGCAGATACTCCCGGGAAAGGCGGGGCTCGCCCAGGTCCTTCAGGGCCCAGGGCTGGAGTGGTGGGGGTGGGGAGGTGGGGGAAGGGTGGAGCACCTGCACACCTTGTATTGTGATAGCCCCCAACTCAACCCAGGCCGCACAGTTGGCGACCCCCGCCTGCTGTGCTCCGCCCGAGGGGTGAGGTGGGGGCTCTGCTGAGCTGGGGCTGGCCGGGAGGAGGAGCCTAGCTGCAGGGGTCCGGGGTCGAGCCTGCCGGGACTTCTGTTCCAAAGGAAAACTTGGAAGGGCAGACTCTGAGTTGGGCCCTGCTGCTGGGTGCAGAGAGAGGGGTGGGGGTGCCCCCAGGAAGGTGCAGCTGGTGGGAGATGGGAAAGATAGGTAGGGGGGCTGAGTTATAGATTGATTCTCTTTCCCTGGCCCCCACAGCACCAGACTCTTCTGTAAATGAGACGGTCACAACGACCACGATGCCCACTAGCCCCAGCACCGATGGGGGTCTGGTGAGTTGGGACTGCGGAAGAGGGATGCTATTTGGGGGTCCCACATGTAGCAGGTGGAAGGGACTGCCTCTCCTCCCCAGGTGACAGGTCAAGGTGGTGTAGGGGATCCCCAAGCAGGTAATACCTATGGGATAAATGGGGAAAAGTCCCAGAATAAGGATACCAAGAGCCGGGGCAGGAGGGAGTGCATTTGCCAGGAACTTCCTATGCCGATCACCTGGAGCCCAGAGTTGACAGGAATGGTGGGGATGGGTGTCCCAGGTGTGGAAGGTGCTTGGGGAGAGGGGATCCCAGACATGGCAGGTAGGAGTAGCCTTGGAACCCCAAAGTAGATGAAGATTCAGGAACCCCTAGGTTAGAGGACTGATGAAAGTGACAGGTGAGCTGGGCCCGATGGTGCAGGCCTGTAGTCCCAGTCCTTGGGAGGCTGAGACTGGAGGATCTGGGTTTGCAGCCAGCCTCAGCTACCTAGTGAGGCCCTCTGCAACTTAGTGAGACCCTGTTTCCAAATAAAGAATAAAAGCCAGGAATGGTGGCACACGCTTGTCATCCCAGTACTTGGGAGGCTGAGACCGGAGGGTCCAGGTTTGAAGCCAGTCTCAGCTGCTTAGTGAGGCCCTCTGCAACTTAGTGAGACCCTGTTTCAAAATAAAGAGTAATAATAAAAGCCGGGCTTGGTGGCACACGCTTGTAATCCCAGCATTCGGGAGGCTGAGACCGGAGGATCCGGGTTCGTGGCCAGCCTCAGCTACCTAGTGAGGCACTCCGCAACTTAGACACGGTTTCAAAATAAAGAATAAAAAAAATAGGGCTGGGGGTATAGCTCGGAGGTAGAATGCCCCTGAATTCAATCCCTAGTGCCGAAAAAAAGAGTAATAATAATAAAAATACAACTGGGGTGTAGCTCAGAAGTAGAATGCTATGGGTTCCATCCCCAGTACCACAAATAAATAAATAGATTAAATAAATAAATAAAAATAAAGAGTAAAAGATAGGACTGGGGATATAGCTTGGAGGTAGAAAGCCTCTGGGTTCCATTCCCAGTACCATAAATAAACAAATAAATAAATAAGTAAGTAAAAATAAAGAATAAAAATAGGACTGGGGGTGTAGCTTGGAGGTAGAATGCCCCTAGGTTCCATCCCCATTACTGCAAAAAAAAAAGTGACAGGGGTGTGTGTATGTGTGTGTGTGTGCATGTGTGTGTGTGTGTGAGGGGGGCGGGGAATCAGGAACCTCAGATTTGACCGGCCCGGGTGTGGGGTGTGAACAGGCTCCTCAGACTCAGGTGGGTGTCCCCCACCCCCATCTTCTCTCCTATGCCCCGTAGTCTAAGGAGGCCATTACCGCCATCATTGTGGTCTTCTCCATCGTGGCCGTCCTGCTCCTGGCCGTGGGGCTGGCGCTGCTGGTACGCAAACTCCGGGAGAAGCGGCAGACAGAGGGCACCTACCGGCCCAGCAGTGAGGAGCAGGTGGGTGCCCGAGTGCCGCCACCCCCCAACCTCAAGTTACCGCCAGAAGAGCGGCTCATCTGAACCCTGGGACCTGTGGCGGCCTCCACTGCTCTCCGGGACCGCCGGGCGCCACCGCCGAGACACCAGCCTCTGACGCCTCAGGAGGACTTGGGGGGGCGGGGGGCAGGGGGACACTGGCCTGGCTGGCTCTGCAGCATGCCACCTCTGCTTGACTGCATGCAGCGGGGTGCTGGGGCTGCGGACCACCTCCCCGCTTTGCTGAGCTGTGTGCAGCGCCCTGCAGCAGGCCCAACAACCCCCCCTATCCTTTCTTTCAGTTTTCTCATGCAGCGGAGGCCCAGGCCCCCCAGGACTCCAAGGCGACGGTGTGGGGCTGCCTGCCCATCTAGGTCCCCTCCCCTCCATCTATCCAGCCGTCTCCCCTCCTTGCTGTGTGACCCAGGGAGAGGCAGCCCAGTCTCTAGGCAATCAGTGCTTAAGACTAGAAGGGAAGATGGTGCTTCAAAGACTTTGGTCCTGGGAACACGGGAGGGCAGGGCTGCTCACTTTTTATATATTTATATAAAATTGGTAGCGAGACACAATAAAGCTTTATGGAGTCGGCGGGAATATTAGCCTAGATGGAGAGAGGGCGGTAGAGGTGAGTTGGGAGGTTGCAAGGGTCCTGGGGACAGGGCTTCCTGGGAGCCCGAGAGAGGCTGCCCCTGGAGGGGGGCAGGGAATGGGTGGGCTTCTGAGCAGAAAGACCTCCCCCGCCCATAAAATCACCAGGCAAAGCCTCCTTTGGGTTCTTGTGACTTTATTGAAGGGCCAGGGTCCCCCCCCCTTTTTTGCGGTATTGGGGATTGAACCCAGAGGCATTCTACCTCCAAGCCCCACCCCCCAGCCCTAGTTTTTATTCTTTATTTTGAAACAGGGTCCCACTAAGTTGCTGATGGCCTCACTAAGTGGCTGAGGCTGGCCACAAATCCGGATCCTCCTGTCTCAGCCTCCCAAGTACTGGGATAACAAGCGTGCACCACCAATGCCCGGCCCAGGGCCCCCTCTTGATCCCCAATCCTTAACCCTCAAAACACTTCTTAAGGTCAGAGACTCGGGGCCGCCTCGCAGCCTGGGGTTCTTGCCACTTGCTGGTGGATGTGGCAGGGGAACTGGGGGCTCCCGGCTCCTTAAGGGTTTGGGGTCGAGCGTGCTCTGTCAGGACCTTTGCAGAGTGAGTTCTAGGGTTCTCTTTGGGAAAACTGGGGTCCCAAGAAGAATCATGAGGCTGGGATGTCCTGCCGGTACTGAAGTTGGCCTTCGTGGGGGCGGGAAGTTGGGGGCTTTCTGGAGGGCCAGGCTGGGTGGGCGCTGTGGGGAGCCTGGGGTCCTCCGCTGTGTTGTGAAGAGGGGAGGGCTCGGTGGGAGGGGAGGACTCGGGGTTCCCTTGGCTGCTTGGGTCTGCAGCAGCTGCTGAGAAGTGAGGTGCACAGATGATTTCTTGGTTGGCCTCTGAGGGCAGCTGGGGGTCAGGGCTCTCTGAGAAGCTGGCGATCTCCAAAGCTGGGGTGCTGTGTAGCAGTGTGAGGTCCGCAGGCAGGGACAGGGACGGGGGCTCCGGCACCTGCTCACCTGGTCTCCATCCGTCTCTTTCCCGGATGTCAGGCTGAGTAGGGGAGGGCAGAGGGGGAGATCTTTGGGCAGGAAGGAGCTGGTGGGTTGGGTGGGCAGCAGGGGAAGGTGGGGTGGGGGCTCTCACCAGGCTGAAGCAGCTGTCCGGGTCCCCTCTGTGACAACACTCTAAGCTCTGGCTCAGCCTCAGGCTGTCCAAGCTCTCGGTCTGTGTGTTTAGGCTGTCTAGAATCTCACCCAACAAATCCAGTTCTTCTCCAGAGCCCAGAAAGCTGCTGTCCAGAGCTGCCTCTGCCCACAGGCCCTGCGTATCTTCAGGGCTCAGAGGAGGGGTCCTGGCCAAGGATGGGTAATCCCAGATTGTCTGAGACCCCCCAGCCCTGTTGGGCTGCTCTAGAGCTTGGGGACCCTCCCCATCTATTCTGGACTTGGACTTCTAACATTGACCCTTACCTCTCCCCCAGGGGCTCAGAAAGTCCCCCTTCCAGCTGAAGTCTCCTGGGGCGAAGGGGTCGGTTCTGCAAAGGACAGGTAGAGGAAAGGTAAAGTTGAGGGGGGGGGACCTCAGGAGCTACAGAATCGGGGCTAGGGCTTTTCTGGAAGAGGGTGAGTTTGAAGTGGGCACCAGATGTGGGAGGAATCTTCAGGTGTAGCCTGGGGGGGTGTGTGCAGGTGTTGGTGGTAATTCCAGGTGTGTGCGTAGGGGAGTGGGGCATTCTTACCTGTCCAAAGTGCTGAGTGATAGGCAAGCGCTGCTGCAGGCAATCTGAGCGGCTGGTGAGGCTTGGCGCCCTCAGGGAGCCTCCTCTCTGCAGACTAGAGTCCCCATCCTAGGAAGAGGATGCAGGACTGGGAGGCCCTCCCCTCCCCCTCCCCCACCAGGGCACCGGCTGGGGCTCAGCCTTACCTTGTACGTCAGCAGGCTCTGCATTCCCTTCAAGCCACTCTTGGCCTAGGGAGAAGCCAGGGCGATTGGACATGGGACATTTGGGATCAGCCCTCTGTCCTCCTCCTTCCTATTAATTTCTGTGTCTGCCCAACACAATCACTACCCCTCAGGCTCCGCCTAAGACAGCACTGGTTGTAAACTTTTGCTCTTTGATTAATACGAAAGGAGTATTTCTGGAATGAATAATGGCCTTATAAAGTGAGGCGTGGCAAAGCAGCCTTCTAAAAATGTGCCGCTGTCAGCTGGGCATGGTGGCGCACGCTTGTAATCCGAGCATTTGGGAGGCTGAGACTGGATGATCCGGGTTCGTGGCCAGCCTCAGCTACCTAGTGAGGCACTCCGCAACTTAGTGAGATCCTGTTTCAAAATAAAGAATAAAAAAACTAGGGCTGGGGGTATAGCTCGGAGGTAGAATGCCCCTGAGTTCAATCCCCAGCACCGCAAAAAAAAAAAAAAAAAAGTGCCACTGTCTCAAAGTCAAGTGAAGAATCAACTCAGATGGACAATTTTGAGGTGCAAGCATTAGTTGCAGGAAATTTTGGGGCTTGGGAGAAAAAAAGGGGGGCCAGAAGCTGGGATGGAGTATCTGAGGAGGACAAAGGGTGTTCCCCAGCCAGGCAAGAAGGTGCATGCCAGGAATCCCAGTAGTTGGGAGGCTAAGAACGGAGGATTGTAGGTTCGAGGCCAGCCTCAGCAACTTTTTTTTTTTTTTTCTTGTGGCACTGGGGATCGAACCTAGGGGCATTCTACCTCTGAGCTACACCCCCAGTCCTATTTTTTATTCTTTATTTTGAAACAGAGTCTCACTAAGTAGCTGAGCCTGGCTTCGAACCCTGATCCTCTTGTCTCAGCCTTGCAAGTCCCGGGACCACAAGGGTGTGCCACCACGCCCGGCTTAGCCTCAGCAACTTAATGAGACCCTCAGCATCTTAGGGAAACCCTGTTTCAACAACAAAAAAGGGCTGGGGATGTAGTTCGGAGGTAGGACATTCCTGGATTCAATCCCCAGTACCCTCTCCCCACCAAAAAAGATAATTTGCCAATGAATCTTGGTTGTTCATTTTAAATCAGTAAGAAACAGGTCTGACGAAAATCAGAATGGCGATTGAAAAATAAAAATGAGAAGAACTGATGGATTAGCTGCTGGTTCCACTCTGCTGAAAACATTTGCACGTACAATGTCTGCTGGGTTGAAGATGTAGGTCCAGTCCTCTGCCCCGCCCCCCCCCTTGTCACCAACCCGTCCAGCCCAGCCCAGCCTCACCGAGCGGTACATATTCTTCACAGCTGGCTGGGTTTTGGCCTTGACCGAATGCAGGAGAGCACCTCCACCTTTCTAGGGTCAGAAGACATCAAGGGACAGAGACTTGGGGTCACCGGGGCTGGACCCCAGGTCCCACTGCCAGCCCCTGGCTGTGTGGTTGCTGGACAAGCAGCTCTCCCTCCCTGAGTCTGTTTCCCCACCTCTAGAAATGGGCATCATCACCGCCCTGTTGGAGACGATTATGGGACTAGGTTCACCCAGCAGGGAGCAAGCACCAAGCATTTGGTGTTCCTACCTTTAGGTTGTCCGTCCACAGCTGGTAAGAGCGAAGGGTGCCTGGGGTAGGAAGAACACAGCGGCCGTCTGAGGCCTGGCCTGCACAGGCTGAGTGCCGTGGGGAGGGGCACGGGCGCCAGGCCCCGGCTCACCTGAGGAGGTAATCTCCTGCTCAAATGGGTCGGAGAAGCCCTTCCCTGTGTTGAGCATCTCAAGTCGGGCGTCGATGAACTGGAGAGAGGGCCAGACACCTCAGAAGGCAGGGGCTGTGTCCCCTCAAGATGCAGAAGCCATCCCTGGTCCTCCAGAGGCCCACCCCAAGGACCCAGGAATTGGGAGCCCACCTCTGGAGGCTGAGATCCAATTCTCTCACAACCCCCAAGTAGGACCTGCTCCCAGAAATTGGAGTTCTCCCTTATAGGGAGCAGGAGCCTAACCCCACCCTTCTACTGGCTTCCCCCTTGTGGGCCTGGAACACTCGACCTTGACTTCAGGGACCCTAGAACCAAGCCTGGTGCTGAAGGGCCCCGGAGTACCCACCTGTCTTCTCCGGAACCCAGGAGTCTGGCCCCTTATCTCATCCCCACATCCCTCAGACCCAGGAGCCCCCACCCGCCTCCTCCACCTGAAAGGGAGTCCGCAGCCAGGACCCACCCTCTCTGGAATCCCCACAGATCCTACCCTTGACCCTGGGGGATGCTTTCTTTGGAATCCGGGAATTTGTTCCCACCCCTAAACCCTTCGGGGAGTCTAGAAGTAGGTCTTGTCCCTCGGGGAACCCAGGAGCTCAGTCCAACTTCTCCCATCTGGGGATTCTGGAGTGGGCGAATCCGCCGCAGCGGGCCCAAAGCTCCCACGAACTCCCAGCGGTTTACACTTAGCCTTTGCATTCAGGGGCTCACAGAGTGGGCTCCTGGCCCGCCCCTTAGGCTCCGCCCCCAGGCCTCACCCCAGGGGTCCAGACGTCTATCACAGCCCCTCTCTCTCAGGCCCGACCCCCAGGGCCAGCAATCATCCTCGCCCCGCCCCTCTGGCTCCACCCCCTGGGCGGGACAGCCCATCCTTGTCCTGTCCCTAAGGCCATGCCCCTCAGCCCTGCCCTCAGGGACCAGCAGTCCATCCTTGTCCCGCCCCTCAGGCCCCGCCCCCAAGGCCCAGCAGTGCATCTCCGGCCCCGCTTCCCCCTCGGCTCTAGCGCACCTGCTTGAACAGCTGTAGGTGCACAGCCCGCCGGTGGAAGGCCTGCAGGGGCGCCCCAGGCTTCTGGGCCAAGAAGGCTTCTTCATTGAAGGTTATGGGCTGGCCCTGGAAAAAGGACCTCTGTCCAGAGCGGCTCTCCCGGCCCCCGGCCGCCTCCTTTATTCATACAGCTATGCAGGCAACGTTAACTGGGCGCCTGCTGTGTTCCTGAGTGTGTGCGCGGGGCCTCACGGGCCGCTGGGACTTGGGCTTTTACCCCGATGGAGGTGGGAGCTTTGGGAGGGTTGCAGAGCAGGGATAAGGCCTGACTCGGGTGTTCACAGGTAACCTCCGGGCCCTGAGGGGAGATCAAACTGGAGGGCAAGGGCAGGAGCCTGCTGCGCTTTGGGGCGTCCCAGTAGGGAGGTCAGGGCCCTGGTGCAGCTGAGCAGTACGGGGCGTGGGGAGAAGAGGGCACCTAGAGGCCAGAGCGCCAGATGGGCAAGTGATACTGGCTCCCCTCCCCCCATTTTTATAGGATGCCTATGAACTGCGGGCTTGGGGTGGGGAAACTTGAGAGGGAGTAGATCAGGGTCCTGGCTTCAAAACCTCCCAAAGGTGGGACTTCAAGCCTTGTTTTCCTCCTCTGTAAGAAAGTGGCTATAATCGTAGGAATCTCTAAAGAGGGCTTTGGATCTGCTAGGCTTTGTGCACAGCTCGTGGAATATGCCAATTCACTGACAATGCTTTTGGGTGGACACTGGAGTGGGGCCAAAATTGGCCTTAAATCTCTGATCCTCCTGTCTCAGCCTCCCAACTACTGGGATTACAGGCATGTGTCACAATGCCCAACTGTATCATTAACATTTTATTTGTTTTCGTTTTTTGTGATACTAGGGATTAAACTCAGGGGCATTCTATATCCAGCTACAACTGCAGCCCTTTTTATTTATTTGGAAACAGGGTCTCACTAAATTACTGACAGCCTCATTAAGTTGCTGAGACTGGCTTCAAACCTGCGATCCTCCTGTTTCAGCCTCCCAAATACTAGGATTACAGGCATGTGCCACCATGCCCAGCTCTATCATTAACATTTTAATTTTTATTTGATTTTTGTTTCTGGTACTGGGGATTGAACCCAGGGACATTCTACCTCTGAGCTACACCCCCAACCCAATTTTATTTTGAAACAGGGTCTCACTAAGTTGCAGAGGACCTCCCTAAGTAGCTGAGGCTGGCCACGAACCTGGATCCTCCTGTCTCAGTCTCCCAAATACTGAGATGACAAGCATGTGCCAGCACACTCAGCTACCAGTTTTTTTTTTTTTTGCGGTACTGGGGATTGAACCCAGGGGCATTCTACCTCCAAGCTATACCCCCAGCCCTACTTTTTATTCTTTATTTTGAAACAGGGTCTCTCTAAGTTGCAGAGTGTCTCACTAGGTAGCTGAAGCTGGCTTCGAACCGGGATCCTCTGGTCTCAGCCTCCCAAATGCTGGGATTACAAGTGTGCGCAACCACGCCCAGTTGCTACCAGTTTTTTAAGTAGGGTCTTGCTAGGTTGCTGAGAGTCTCACTACTTGCTGAGGCTGTCCTCAAACCTGCCATCCTCCTGTCTCAGCCTCCCAAGTACTGGGATTACAGGGGAGTGCCACCATGCCTGGCTCTACCATTAACATTTTTTTTATACTGGTGATTTAACCCAGGGGCATCCTACCTCTAAGATACACCCTCAGTCCTATTTTTTATTCTTTATTTTGAAACAGGGTCTCACTAAATTAGAGTGTCTCACTAGGTAGCTAAGGCTGGCCTGTCAACCCAGATCCTTCGATCTCAGCCTCCTAAATCCTGGGATAACAGGCGTACATATGCCATGTCTGGCTCTATCATTAACATTTTGAACCCTTCAGAAACCCAGTGAGAGACGGGCGTGGTGGTGCACGCTTGTAATCCCATTCGGGAGGCTGAGACCAGAGGATCCGGGTTCGAGGACAGCCTCAGCTACCTAGTGAGGCACTCCGCAACTTAGTGAGACTCGATTTCAAAATAAAGAATAAAAGCCGGGCGTGGTGGCACACGCTTGTAATCCCAGCATTCGGGAGGCTGAGACCCCGGAGGATCTGGGTTCTCGGCCAGCCTCAGCTGCTTAGTGAGGCATTCCGCAACTTAAGTGAGACCCGGTTTCAAAATAAAAGAATAAAAAATAGGGCTGGGGGTGTAGCTCGGGGGTAGAATGCCCCTGCGTTCAATCCCCAGTACTGCAAAAAAAAAAAAAAAAAAAAAAAA
>PVLC010043358.1:0-12558 GCA_004027655.1 Graphiurus murinus | reverse complement strand
GGGAAAGGAAAGATGGATGGGAGACTCTAAGTCTGTCTAGGAAATAAAACAGCCCTCAAATGATGGAAATGGTTTTACAAAACAAATTTTGGAATGATAAAACAGTGCTGACCTTCACACAAAATGATGGTTGGCATGTGTTTCCTGTATTTACATATCTGTTCGTGCTTTTGAATTCTGGAAGCAACGTGGCGATCTTGCCCAAAAGAATAAATACAAACTTTAAGAAAGTCGATGGCTGTCGCTGTAAAACTCTCCAGGTCTCATACATCAGCCTTATTAAAACAGAACTCCAGTGAACTATTTTAGTATTTGCAAAACCCTGCTACCTACAGAATCAATGACTTTCCTACTAAGAGCTTTTTTATGTTTCGCTGAATAGCTTTTCTTCCTGCCAAGAAAGCTGCAGATGACGAATATAACACTAAAAGGACATATTCTGTGGGGAGGGGCAGAGTCTCTGGGCACTCAGAAATGTACATTACTCCGTGTGGGGTGTTTTGCTGAGTACAGTAAATTGAGCATTTTAAAATAAGATGGTTTGGGTTTCAGGGTTCAAGTTATGTCAACCAGCGTAAAACGTCATTCTTTCTCTTTATTTCTAAAGCGAAAGGATTAGGTCTTGTGCCTCTAACCAACACCATTCCTATTTTTATGGTTTTGTTTCTGGTATCAGTCTCAAATATTACATTTTAAATGTAGCTCATAAACAGCTATTTCATATGGATCTATATGTCTTTGAAAATGTATAATAGTTACCTAGATGTTATATAGTGTATGCAACTTTAGTAAGGAAATTCAAAGCCCGAGGATACTTAAAAGTGTACACAGCAGCTCTATAGGGATTTTCCCTGCTTCCTCAAATATAAGTAAAAGAACTGCATTAACACAACAACAAAAGAAATAAATCATTTTATAATTGTTCATAGATAACAGTGCATTTTTTTCTATCACTCCAAACGTCATTATGATATGTAATTACAATGCATGTATGATATGTAATTACAATGCACTGATAAAAGTATTTTTGAAAGTTTATTAGCAGATGTGATACAAATAAAGGCTTATAAAAGCACATTCAGATAGAAATAAATGTATCTTTTTGTGTGTGTGCAAACCCAAAATAGAATTTCTGGCCCCAAAGTATGCAGTTCCCATTGCCTGGACCCTGAGCTGAGGAGACACCTTTCATTTTGTGCTTATCTCTGTCATTTTTTAGTACTGAGGTTTGATGACCACAATGACTTGTTTACTAGTTTAAGAGCAAAAGTTGAGCCTGGAGTGGTGGCACAAGCTTGTAATCCCAGTACTTGGGAGGCTGAGACAAGAGGATCGCAGGTTAGAAGCCAGCCTCAGCTACCTAGTGAGGTCCTCCACAACTCAGTGAGACCCTGCTTCAAAATAAAGAATAAAAAATAGGGCTGAGGGTATAGCTTGGAGGTAAAATGCCCCTGGGTTCAATCCCCAGTTCCGCAAAAAAAAAAAAAAAAAAAAAAAAGAAAGAAAAAAGGAGCAAAAGTAAGCTAATAAACTCTGCCATAAGAAGAGTTTATTAAACTAAACCAAATCTTATTTTTTAAAAAAAAATGTTTAACCAGATATGGGTTTGTTTGTTTTATTTTTTGTTTTTGCTTTTGTGGCACTGGGGATTGAACTCAAAGGAATTCTACCTCCAGCTACATTCCCAGCCCTTTTTATGTTTTGTTTTGAAACCATGTCTCCCTAGGTAAGTCACCTTCTAGCTTCTCGGGAAGCTGAGACAGGAGGATGGCAGATTCAATGCCAGTCTGGGCCACTTAGCAAGACCGTCTCAAATTTTTTTTTTTTTTTTTTTTTTTTTTTTTTTTTTGCGGTACTGGGGATTGAACTCAGGGGTATTCTATCTCCAAGCTATACCCCCAGCCCTATTTTTTATTCTTTATTTTGAAACAGGGTCTCACTAAGTTGCAGAGTGCCTCACTAGGTAGCTGAGGCTGGCCGCGAACCCGGATCCTCTGGTTTCAGTCTCCCAAATGCTGGGATTACAAGTGTGCGCCACTACGCCCAGCTTCAAAATAAAAATTTAAATTAGTTGGGGCTGTAGCTCAGTGGTAGAGCACTTGCCTAGCATACTAGGCCCTGGGTTCAATCTCCAGTGCTGAAAATAAAATAAAATAAAAGGCTTTAAATGGAAATAGGCTATACTACGTAAAGAACCATTTTTATTTCTTCAAATAGACAATTCAGATAGTTATTTAGAGAGCTCAGGCCAAAAACAGAACAATCTTCCTTTGCTGTGAATTTTTACACAATTCTGGCAGAACTAGGGGTTTATGTTTCCAATGTCCTCTAAAATGGAGTTTAAACTTGATTTAACATGAACATCACTTGGTAATAGAATGTCACTGAGAGTAATTGAAAGTTCTTGGGACACAGAAGAGTACCAAGTACATGTAAACTATTAAACTATGGCTATTCATCCAAATCCTGCTTTCTTCTCTCTCTCTCTCTCTCTCTCTCTCTCTCTCTCTCTCTCTCTCTCTCTCTCTCTCCCTCCCTCCCTCCCTCCCTTTTTCTCCTGTGTGTGTTCTACTAGGGATTGAATCCAGGGGTGTTCTACCTCTGAGTTATACCCCCAGCCCTATTTTATTTTTTATTTTGAAACAGGGTCTCACTAAATTGTGGTGAGCCTTGATAAGTAGCTGAGGCTGGCTGTGAGCCTGTGATCTTCCTGTCTCAGCCTCCCAAGTACTGGGATTACAAGCTTATGCTACCACGCCTGGCGCTAAAATCTGCTTAAAGGACTGCTTTGCCTATTTATGGGTAAGGAGTTTTTGTTGCTGTTGTTTTGTGTTACTGGGGATTGAACTTAAGGGCATTTTACCTCCAAGCTATGTCTCCAGTCCTTTTTATTTTTTATTTATTTATTTATTTTGTGGTACTAGGGATTGAACTCAGGGGCATTCTACCTCCGAGCTATACCCCCAGCCCTATTTTTTATTCTTTATTTTGAAACCGAGTCTCACTAAGTTGCGGAGGACCTCACTAGATAGCTGAGGCTGGCCGCAAACCTGGATCCTCCGGACTCAGCCTCCCGAATGCTGGGATTACAAGCGTGCGCCACCACGCCCGGCCCTTTTTATTTTTTTATTTTGAAGTAAGTTCTCACTAGGTTGCTGAGAATCTTGCTGCATTCCTGAGTCTGCCCTTGAACCTTTTATCTTCCTGTCTCAGCTTCCCAAGTACTGAGATTACAGGCATGCACCACCACACCCGGCTCTGGGTAAGGTTTTATTAACACTTTTTCTGTGTGTGTGCTGTAATCAAATCCAGGGCCTTGTACATGCTAAGCAAGTGCTCTATTACTGAGTTACAGCCTAGCCCAGAAGCCTATTTTAATAAAGTTTTCATGTCTACTATATTTGCCTGACTTTTTTGCTAATACTAAAATAATCTAAAAGGTACAAAACATTTTTTTAAAAGAGCAGTTGCGTATTTGGCATCCTATTCAATACTTTATTTTACTATTTAAGTTAAGAAGACAGAAAAAATACACATTGCAATTCTGCCTAGATTTCCTTCTGTGGAGTTAATCATGAACAGGAGGCAGATCTGAGAGAGTTCGTGTTGTTGCTTATTTAAACAGTTCACCATGGAACACTCCCCAGACATTGACAGAAGGCTCACATTGGCATTAAAATGTTTTTGTAGCTGCAGACTGAGGCTAACACAGCCCCTCTGAGAAATCAGAAAAAAGCCAGATTTTTCTACATAATGTACAGGTCAGCCTGACTTGTTTTATTTTGTTTTTTTTTTTTTTTTTAAATTGTCCCTTCTACTGGAAACACAAGAGACAAAAGGTATCTCTACAACTTTCTCAGAAAATGGTAGTCCATGGCCCCGGTCTCCTATCGAAATGGGAAAACGAAGCCGTTTTTCTGCAGATGATCAGATCGTCCAAAGGAAACGCAATACTTTCACTTGCGATGCCGCCTAGATTTTCTTCCTCTGAGTTAATCACGAACAGGAGGCATATTTGTCACCTGTCCAATGTTTTGGTCATTCTGAATGATTGTGTTCCTCATCAATCGATTCTATTTCTCACATTAAAAATAAAGGAAGACAGAGAGAAGGGGATGGTAGGCCGAGCTGCCCGATGGAATGGGCTGGGTTCTAGTAAGGTGCCAGCACGCTCCAAGTGTCACAGCGGCCCTAACAGATGCCCCCACCCGCCCCATCTCACTTTTGTATGGCTACCTCCAGTTTATAAATCACATAAAACAGTTATCTGACCTGTTTCTCAACCTAATTCTAGAAGAGGGTCATTATTTTATTATTTAAGTTATGGTTCTGGGACATTAAGTACCTGCCCTATCAAACAATAAAAACCAAATCATTGGGCCAGGTGTGATGACGCACACTTGTAATCCCAGTACTCGGGAGGCTGTGACAGGAGGATCGTGAGTGGGTTCATAGCCAGCTTCAGCTACTTAGTAAAGCCCAACGCAACTTAGTGAGACCCTGTTTCAAAATAAAGAATTTTTAAAAATAGGGCTGGAGGTGCAGCTCAGATGTAGAATGCATCCGGTAGAGCTCAGATCTAAATTTAATATTTAATAATAGTGACTATCTACTTTTAAAGATTTTTGACCGGTCATCTTAACAAACATCTTGTCATGTTTGTGACGTTAGTGTAAGACTGTTAAAGGTTTCCAGCTGAAAGGGGTAAATAATCCAATTAGGGTCATTTGGCCACAGATCAGGTCAGAAGTAGAAACCAGTTTGGGTAAAAGGTAAAACTAATTAATTCATTAAACCAGTCTGGGTAAAACTATTTCTAGACAGGGCAAGGTGGAACTTTAGAAAATAATAATGATGAAAAATATAGAAAATTTAATTTTTCTCTTTTTGGATTTGTTTGTTTGTTTTGATGCTGGGGATCAGTGAAGTCAGGGCCCATAAAAGCTAAACACACACTCTACCACTAAGCAACACGCCTGGCCCCACAGCAATATTAAGTTTCATATTCTTATGAGACCAGTGTGGTGGCACAGGCTTGTAATCCCAGTACTTGGGAGGCTGAGACAGGAGGATTGTGGGTTTGTGGCCAGCCTCAGCTATTTAGTGAGGCCCAATGCAACTTAGTGAGACTCTGTTTGAAAATAAAGCATAAAAATATAGGACTGGGGGTGTAACTCGGAGGTAGAATGCCTCTGGGTTCAATCCCTAGTTCCGGGAAAAAAAAAATTCTCATTCTGCAAGTACATTAATCTCATGTATCATGTAGGTCAAGAGTTAATCCTTGGTCGATTGTACTGGGGAAAGCTGGCCTTGTAACAGAAAAGAGAAAGAACAACTTCCAAACAATTTTAACGTACAACTCATTTTAAAGAGATTTGCATAGGAAGAAAAACACATAGGCACGTAAACCCACTGGGCATGGATACGGACGTGCATACATTGGAAGCGAAGTTTGTAAAGCGATGAGAAGTTTTTTTGTTTCGTCTTTTTAAATGTATTAGCAGAAAAAGGAAAGGAATTCAATCAAACGTGGGTTTCCAAATTTGGCAACTTTGCTTTTCAAGGAGAAAACTCAAGCCACGACAGTGGGCGCCTTTCATGTAGGCTTGACTACACAGGGAGGCTGTGGTGGGGGACACCTCGCCGAAGCCCTTCTTCCGTGTCAGTCATGAATTCCAGTGGGTCCTCACTTGTGACGAAAAGTCACACTGAGAGCTCACAATGAGAAGGAACATTTAGTCCTGCATTTATTTTATTTTTTTTTTAAAGTGCCTTTATCACCAGACTCCACTTTAAATGAAATGTATGACTGGGAACCATAGGTCAGTTTCTCCCAGGGCCCACAGCACGAGGAACCCTTCTTCAGCCCCTGGGCTTGCTGGGGTTCAGCAAACTGGGCTGGGCTCAAGCTCTAGGGGAATGCACCCCCTTTCAGAAGATGTTTCCACATGTCCAGCAAAACTGGCGATATTAAAGTGTTCGAAAGGAACCAGGACCTTGCAGTACAAAACAGTAGTAAACTGAGTTTTATGGGTTTCTATCACAAGCATATAAAATGCTTTACTGAAACAACCACTGAACTGGAAAGACTCAGGGAAAATGACCCTGAATTCCATGTGAACACTCATAAATCCACCCCTTCCCTTTCCGTCTCCCCAAAGCACAGGCTGCATAACCCCCCCAGCAGTTCACCTCTCACTCCATAGCCACGCTTGATACCAGGTGCAGACCAGCCAGGGCGCGCTGAAAACCCCCTGGGGGAAGCCCTTTTCTGTGCCATCTACCAGAATGAAGTGAGAAGACCGTGCGGGGGTGGGGTGGGGGATACAATCTCGGAACAAGGCTACACCTCATGAAAAGAAAGGTGCAACAAGAAGAAAACCCCCTCGGGATGTCCTAAGAAGGGAATTTGGGGCTGGGGGGAGGGGTGTGGCTCAGTGGTAAAGCATTTGCCTAGCATGCACAAGGCCCTGAGTTCAATCCCCAGCACTGCCAAAACAACACGACAACACATTTTGCAATTATGAATTATATTCACACACAAATGCAGACTCTTACATAGACTATTTTTTTCAGTTTGGACAAGGCTGGCATAACCCACTAACATTGGGCTTAATATTTTGGATCGTACATAAAAGTAGGCCATACCTACCTGGGATAATCCTAAATGGACAGACGCTGTCTCGGATATATACATGATTTTGCCATCGGATGCGACCACAAACACAAATCCATCCAAAGTCTGCAAAAGAGAAAGTGCCAAGATAAGACACGAGAATTCTACACCCGTGTTATGTCCGACAGTTTTACTGTCACCAGGCTGGAGGAATATATTATGGGCTGGGGGTATAGCTAAGTAGTAGAGTATTTGCCGAGCATGCAGGACGCCCTGGGTCTCATCTGCAACACTATCATCACCACCACCACCATCACCAATCAGCACATCTTTGTTAAATACAAAAAAGGGGCCAGAGCCATTCGAACTGCAGGCAACGACACTCAAAAGTTTATTTCCCAAAGCCAGGCTCACAAATGCTTTTAAAGCACTTTAAAAACAATCTTACATCCACATCACACACACACATACACACCAAAAAAAAATCATGCAAAACATTTGAGAATTCCTATCATGCTGAGTTTAAATGTAAGAGCTTTATTGTTTGGGGTTATTTTAGTGCTGAGCCCAAATCTGGCGTTCTATGGTTCTTAGGGGAACATCTACCACTACGTAGACCACTTAATGTCACAGTTGGCAGTCATTTATACCACGAGGACATATACTTTATTTGCCACGATTTTCTAGTTATCCCTAAGTACCATTTGAATAATAAATTCCGACCACTACCACTCCCAGGAAAATAAAACAAAATAACCAATTATTTTACCAGACTAAGTCTACAGAATTAACTATTTGGGCTTTGTGCAAGATCAAATAACCTTTGCCCAATTCAAGGAGAAAAAATGTCAACTTCTGAAAAAAAATCAAAGCAACCCAAATGAAATTCTGCGTTTTGCCCAAGTTGGCTAACCCTCGGAAAAATCAAACAAAACAATGAGGCAATTCAGACAGATAAAAAGGGGATGATGATATTTATGTGTCGAAGATAAAAAGATGGAACCGTTCTTGAAACGGGAAATGATTTTATTTACTCATTCATATTTTAGATCCAGAACCAAAGAAAAGCAATGAATTTGGTGAAACATACAACTTGCAGTACTACTCCTATAAAAAAAAATTCCAAATTAATTTCTGGCCACAAATTCTATTTTTACAACGTGTAATTGAAACCAGATTACCTTAGGGTTTTCTACCCCCCCTTTCAGAGGGAGGGGGCTAAAGTGAAAGTTGAAAGATAATCTTCCATTCTGTTGTCTGAAATACAGTTTGCTGAACAAATTCTTTGTCAACTAAATTATCTTTACCCATCCCTGTGCTAGGCTGAGACCAGCATTTTGAATCTAAGTCTTACTTCTAGGTTTCTAACTCCCCCATAAAATATTTCCCCAACGAAATCCGTGACATTTCAGAGACATAAAGGATAGAGCAAGTTCTAGAGTTATACACGCTCTGGCACATTTTGCAGGCTTGTTTAAGTCCAAACGCATACAAGAGATAGCATTTAACAAAATAGATCTCTCCCGATAGCCAGGAAAAACGAGCAAAAGTGAAAAATTACCGTAATTAAATTCTAAAAGCTGCCAGCAGTAGCTAAAAAAATAATAGCCCTAATGGAAAACATAGCTTCAAATTACCCAATTCGCTTACATAATAATAACTGCAAAGACGCCCATCCACACACCACTCAGGAATTAATTAAATGCACAGGGGAGACGTCTGGAGGTGTTGATTTTGCTGCCAGGTTTTCGCTGAAGTTCCCCCAGCACACACTTAGTTGTCCCTGATATTAGTGTCACTTATAATATGCAGGAGTAGAAAACATGCAAATCAACCCTCGAAGATCTGGAAGGGCCTACCCGCTCCCCTCGACTGCACCTTTTTTTTTTTTTTTTCCGGTATTGGGGATGGAACCCAGGGATATTCTACCTCCGAGCTACACCCCAGCCCTATTTATAACTCTTTATTTGGAAACAGGGTCTCACTAAGTTGCAGAGGGCCTCACTAAGTAGCTGAGCTGACAGTGAACCCAGATCCTCCTGTCTCAGCCTCCCAAGTCCTGGGATTGATTACAAGAGTGCACCAGCACGACGGGCTGCACCTTCCAATTTAAACCTTAAAATCTCCACGTTTCACTGATTTCCCCCACCACACCCCGTCTCTTCTTCCCCATCGCAGGCATTTTAAAAAATAAATCATACCCAGGCACTTGGAGCAAAACTTTTGAGAAGACCTGGTTTTTTAAAATGCAGAACTCCTGGCAGCCCATGTATTTTTTTTTTTCTTTTTAAAGAAACACAAAACAGAGGGAGGAAATACAAAATAGCTCTCCGTAGGCTTTTTTTTTTTTTCTGTGGCAGAGACAAATGACAGGAGGGGGAAATGAATCGGGCCGTTGATGAGGCTCTGTAAAGGGCATTTGAGAGATTTGGAGATACGGGTGGGGCGTGGTGAGACCTCAGCCAACACCGGCGCCCGACCTGGAAGTGGACGCGGGTGCCCAGGGCTCCTCAGCCCCAACGGCGACACCCTGGCGCCTCAGCTGAGGTCGGTAGTAGGGCAGTCCAGGGCTGAAGATTTTGGGGGGGACTTGGGGTGCAAAGTAACTAACCCCAAACCAAGCAAAAGCCCCAAGAGCCAGTTGACCCCAGAGGCGGCACCAAGTCCTGGTTATCTGGTGCCAGCTGGTGAGCCACTTGGGTAACCGGGCCCCACCCCACGTGGTGAGTCCTCAGAGGTGTTCCTCGACCTCCCTGGGCCTCGACTTCCAGGAGGAATAAAATGGAGTTACAAACAGACCCCCTCCTAAGTGGCTGGTGAAGCCTGACGACGGTAGAGCGCTTCAGAAAGAATCTGGCGTCTGATAACTCTCAACAAGTGCCAACTGGTCAAGTTCAATTACTGATGTCGTCTCTCCATCAACACAATCCTGCAAACACACAATTACTGGGCCACTTAGAGCAGCGGGTCTCCGAGCGAGCGTCCTGATCAGCGCCTGTCCGCTTGTCTGGCACGCAGCGGGGTAAGGTTGCAAGGGACTGAGATGCTGCCTGGGAGATGCCGGGTGGGGTAGGGCCGGCCTGAGACCTCGACTGCACCCCGCATGCTTAGGTTCTGTCCCTCCGGGCAGGAGTCACCCCCCACCCAGGACCCCTGCAGCTTGGGGGCGCCTGTGGATTTGCACCGCGCACCTGGAGCCTGGGGTGTCAGGGTCGCAAGGGAGTCCCCGCCCCCTCGCCCGCCGGGGCCCCTGGTGACGTGGCGGCGACCCTCCCCCATTGCGGTAGCTCTACCTGCAGCAAGTGCGATCCCAGCTCCTTGGCGACACTGTCCAGGGGTCCGGCGCGACTCGGCTGTCCCCACGCGTCTCCTAAACCTAGGCAGGGGAATAAAACAGTAAACGTCAGCACCCAGGAAGAGGCCAGGGGCCCTGGCAGGGTGCAGGGAGCCTCTGCACCCTGCAACTCTGGATCCCCGAACGAACACCGCCAACCGCCGCCACCTTCTCTGCCCAAGCGGGCCACCGCCGATGCCCTCGAAATTACTTGTTTGTCCTCGGTTAAAAATAAAAAGGCCCAAGGAGAACCACCTCCACCCCCTGCCTCCAGCCCAAGCAACGCGCCCCCCCCCCAGCTCTGAGCCGGCGGGTCCCCAGGGTCACGCACGAGCTCAGGGTTCCGAAATTGCCGTTTTATTTGAAATGCCACAAAGTAATCTAATCTGCTTTGAAATTGGCCATCCTCGTCGCTAAACGGGAATATCGATTTGACCCGTAAATTTCCCCCCAGGGACTTGCTCTCTCCCCCGCCCCCACCCTGCGGCACTGACCGGCCCCAGCTCCCCCGGCACTCCGGCCTGGGAACGCTGACCCCTGGCCAGCGCCAGATCTGCGGGGCAGAATGGACTACAGGCAGCGGGAGTCTCTCTTAGGAGTCGGGAAGTGTCTGTTTTCACACAACCCGGGATCTCCCGATCCCTCTGCTTCTTAAACGGTGCCCCCCGGAAGGCCACCGGCGTTGCAGAAAGTGCACACCGGGGGAACCGGGGCTCTGCGTATGGCCCCTGCTTGGACCCAGCAGACCCTAGAACATTCCAGAAGACGCCAGAAAGCCCCTGAGGTGGTGGCACTAGGAGAACCCCTAACTCTCCTCAGAATCCTTCTGCTGGGGGCCTGGCCCAAGGGGACCCCTCCAGTGAGCTCCAGAGGCCTGCACGCAAGGTGACAAAGGCAGTGACTGGTGTCTCTGCCTGAACCCTAAACTCCAGCTCCAGGGAGGATGCCCGCAGGCTCTGGGCTTTCTTTCTTTTTTTCCTTTGGTACTAGGGATTGAACTCAGGGGCATTCTACCTCCGTCCGAGCTACACCCCCAGCCCTATTTTTTATTCTTTATTTTGAAACCAGGTCTCACTAAGTTGCGGAGTGCCTCTCTAGGTAGCTGAGGCTGGCGGCGAACCCAGATCCTCCAGTCTCAGTCTCCCGAATACTGGGATTACAAGCGTGCCTGAGATCCCTGCAGGGTGAGCTGTGGGCCCGATTGTCACATCCTTCTGGGAACTGCACCCCGGGCACAGTCCCTGCCAGGCCTGGCGCACCCTGCAGTGCGGGTCCTCTGGTGGAGAGCCACCCAGCAAGGCAGGACGCGCTGGGCAGGCAAGCTGGACAGCTGCAGGGAATTCAGAGGTTGGTTCCTGCGGTCAAAAAGCCCCTTCACACTTGAGTTACCGGGGAGCCTCTGTGCAGACCCCCTGGGTCTCTTCTCTGTCCCTGTGGGCGCTCAGGGCCTCGAAAGCAAGCAGAAAACCTCGAGTCCCCGGACCGTGAGGTTCTGCAGACCCTTCTTGGAAACTTCCCTCAACTAAAAAAGGGGCGACCTGTAATAATTTCTCCTTCTGGACTCTAGGAATCAGTTTGTCCTGATCTGCTCATAAGGAAGTGGCTAATTTCCATATCCCGATTCCCCTAGAAGGATCGCGGCTCATTATTCTTGGCCCCTCGCAGCCTCTGCCACTTGAGGGAAGGCGGCTCTTTAACCCCAGGAAACTGCTCCCATCTCCAAGAATCACCACGCAGAGCCTAACCAGCCTCATTTGTCCTCCGGCGGCGCAGGGCAGGGCTGGAGCACAGGTCCCTGGTGGAGACTGTTTACCCCCTTTGAAACAGAGAATCCAAATTTGAACCCCAGGGGTGGGCGCTTGGGGAAGGAAGGAATTTAATAAGGACCCAGAAAATCTTATTGCTGCAAATGGACAAGTGTGCCCTGCCAGAGTCCTTCTCTCCTCTGCCTCTTCGGCCTCCCCAGTTTGGGCGGTGCCCTGAGTGTGTCCCCCCTCCCCCGTCTTTCCCAGCACAGTGCCCCAGGTGACAGCGGCCGCTGGCCTTTCGCTTCCAGAAGGGTCTGTGGCCCACGGACTTAGGAAAATCTTTTGCCTTTGGCCAAGACTCCCTGGCCAGACTCTGAAAAACCTGCCATCGGCCCTGGCTCTCCACGCAGCCCTGCACTGGGCACCCAGGACAGTTTTCAGTAAAATTCTAAAACGCGGACACTCCTAGAGGGCTTGTTTTCCTATATCACTGTAATTTTTTTTTTTTTTTCTATAAGTTCCCGGACTCCTCTGTTGCGCCAGGGGTGATTTGGCTCAAATGTCCTTTAGGATCTGGCCGGAGGTGGTGAGGCGGCATAGACCGGTTCCCAATTACTCCTCACTCCAAGGCCGCAGCACTGCCAGGTCTTCCATTAGGAACGGCTGTGGGCGACGTCTTTTCCCCTTGGCCCATAAAAACCTACTTTGGGCTGAACATAGAGACTGAATAAAGTAAGGTTTGTAATGAAAAATAAAAATCTTCTTGGTACTGGAAAGCCATATATACTCCCGAAAAAGTGGGGCTCTCCGCAAGTGGTCTTTATCAGGACCTCATAAAGGGATTTATTTATCTGAAAAGT
>PVLC010043357.1:0-12588 GCA_004027655.1 Graphiurus murinus | reverse complement strand
ATTCTCCCTTCCAGTTACACCACTAGCCCAGGAGGGGGAGAGGGAGGGAGGGAGGAAGGGGGGAGGGAGGAAGAGAGGGAGGAAGGGAGGGGGAGAGAAGAAGAGAGTAAGTAAGTTAGGGCAGTCTTGTGGGGTGTTATGGTTTGAAAGTAAAATGTCCCTTGGACTTCATGCTCTGGATGCAGCTGTGCCGGGGGCATAGCCAGGTATAGCCAGGTATAGCATGTGTGTATATGTCTCAGTCCCACCCAGCTACAGCTTCTGGCTCTAACCTTTCTTCCTCAGATTTTGCTTTCTCTCTCTCTCTCTCTCTCTCTCTCTCTCTCTCTCTCTCTCTCTCTCTCTCTCTGCTCCCTACCATCATTCCCTAAGGACTTATCACCCCAGCACCTGCTTGGAAGTTGGCATTAAATGAACTCTGTGTGTGTGCTTGTGTGTGTGTGTGTGTGTATTTACTGAAGTCTCCAAATCCATATGCAAAAAAATCTTCCTTCCTCTAAGGTTTGTGTGTGTCAGGGATTTTGGATTACAGCCCTGAGAATGCTGACTAAAACATGGGGTATGCATTAACTCCAGGAAATCAGTGCCAGAATTAAAGAAATTGAATTATAGGATGCCTCAGTGGTCTACCTTGTATATGGGCACTTGACTTCCCATTTTACAAACTAAATCTGGTCATTGTACTACTCTGCTTAAATAACAATGAGTTTTTCTGTAGTGCATACCTCAACTCAAGGTTATTTATCTTGATATATATATATATATTTTTTTTCTTCATAGTTAGTAACATTTTTCTACCATAACTTTGATATCTTTAAACAGACTCCAAGCTATAACCCCCTACACTAAGGATGTTTTCAGTGGAAAATTTATTTATGAAAGGTATTTACTTCATCAGGTAGATAATGCTATTTAAAGACAACATTTAACTATTATAATGTAACTTATGTGTTATATTTAAATAGAAAAAAAGTTATCTACAATTGTGGCATAAACCATTTTAATGCCTTTTGTAGAAACAATTTGAACTATTTTTTACCTTTATTTTATGTATTTATTTATTTTTGTGCTACTAGGGATTCAACCCAGGGGCATTCTACCTCCGAGATATACCCCCAGCCCTATTTTTTATACTTTACTTTGAAACAGGGTCTCACTAAGTTGCAGAGGTCCTCACTAAGTAGCTGAGACTGGCTGCGAACCTGCGATCCTCCTGTCTTAGCCTCCCAAGTACTGAGATTACAAGTGTGCAACACCACACCCTGCCACCTTTATTTTATTTATGTTTTACTTTTTGTACCAGGGATTGAACCCACTGGGATTCTACCTCTGAGCTATACTTCTGCTTTTGTTTGTTTATTTATTTATTTTTTTTTTTGAAACAGGGTCTTGCTAAATTATTGAGGTCAGCCTTGGACCTGAAATCCTCCTTAGCTTCCCAAATACTGGGATTACAGGCATGTGCCATTGCACCCGGCTTAAACCATTTCTTTACAAATTTTGTTTTGAAAACTAAGAAAATATACCTGTGGTGAAAAATCAGGATTTAACATTTAAGCTATCAAAACAAATTAAGTGTGATGGCTTCAAATCCGTTCTAGTTTCCATCTAGAAAAAATGTAAATTAGATAAAAATAATCTTTAAGAACTCTCTTAGTTTTAAAATTCCATGATTTTAATCATGTGATATATTTCCTTAATATTTAATCTGTCATCATATAGCCTATGCAGTGTACTTTATAATTCTATAGTTAATAGAATTATAATTTGTTAATGGTTAAAGCAAATTCATATGAAGTGACTTGAAAATCCATTTAAGATGTAATCAGTGAAAGTAAATAATCAATTTCTTCATGATAAATTTAAAAATCTATCATTATACTTGCTTTTTACTTATTTGCTGCTTAACATATCTCTACAGTGAATCTATCATATCCACATAGTCATCATGATCCAAGCTGCAAATAATAGAGAGTGTCAGTGTCAATTTTGCTTTCTCACACTTGCTTCCCTTCACTTCATCTGATTTTAATAATCCCTGTCAAACCACAAACAGTCCAAATTACCTTCCTGACACAGAAGCTTTCAAGGAGCAGACAGAATCTCAACTTTCATTTAGCAACTACAAAAGAAAGCTGTCCAGCTGGACAAATATTATTTCCACACTTGACAATCTCTACAGTTGAGCATGCATTTTAATTTTAACTAAACCTGCCAGGAGTTTGATATGAGCTCCCTGTTATGTGTAGATTGACTCACAGGATTATCAGACCAATGACTGTAATTGTGATGAAAGAACCTAGCATTTATCTACTAAAGGATGAATCATATATCAAAGCTGAGGGATCAAAATGAGCATATAATAGATAATGTGAAGGTATTGATTATAGGGGGAAAACTACTAAAATTGGGTGCTTTAATTACTAAGTAAAGTCTAAATATACAGAATACATTCTTGATATTATTTTGAAAAATAATAGCTAATTAGTCAAGATATAAAGTGATTAAAATTTTACTTAGAAACCACTGAGAAACAGGTTCAAAGAATAATATCAAGACTTTTTAAAAATTTGGATTGACTCAACTTCAAAGTCAGATTTCTAGAAAAGTTTCATTTGTCAATTAAAGCTCATGTTATTGACAAGATAACAAAAGTCTGCTTTTTCACTAATCAATATGCCTTTATACATATAATGCAAAATTTTAAAAAAACAGAGTAAGAATGAATAATGATAATAAGTTTGTAGAGGGATGTCAGAATAAAAGTTATTATGTAAGACTATACTGAAGATTATTATGTCTTTGAAGTTTAATTTGTTAGGCTTATATCTAAAAAATTTCAAAATAAAAATATTTCTGAGAACAGTTCTCTTCTAAGCTAGCTACAAATTCCTCCTAAAGTTGCTAGTATCTCTCAATTGCCTCATAGAGTCTTCCCTCCAACTTGCTACACTTTATACTAGTTCCAGGCTCTTCCTTCCTCAAAGGCTAATCCAATGGCTCTTAGAGCAGTTTCTGCCTCAATTTTATCTTATTCACAACTCAGTTTCGTTGACCGTCTTCGTTTCTTTGTATTCCCCTTGGTCCTCTAACAGGATGAATTCAACCACATCCAGGTTTTCTGTTCTGACCTGACTTTTGACTCTCTTGTTCCAACTATACAACTCTGTACTGGGTCAAACCCTTGGATAATACAATAGGTATCTCATACTTAACATGCCTCAATCTTATTCTCTTTTCCTTTTCTTGATATCCGTCTGATAGTTAACAGCTCCAACATCAACCCAGGTATTCTGTCAGAAATGTGGTAATCATTCCGTCTATTCTAATATTCTCTCATCAGCTGCATAGCTATGTCTCTCATAGTTGTCCATCTTCCCCTTCTATCTCTGTGTAGGTTCAAACCTCGTCATCCAGATTAGTAACACAGTTTCCTAAAGAGTCTATTTTTTGCATCTAATTTATACTCTAACTTCGAAATCATGATCTTTTTAAAAACAGATAAATAAATCAGTATTTATAGCAATATTTTAAGTATAAGAGACTGGGAATAAAGTTATATCCATGAGAAAGAAAAATCAGAGGAAGGAGTTTGTGTGGGGGAGGGGATGGTTTATTCATTTCATTTTTAAATTAGTATTTTTACTTGACCACTTATATGTATTTGTGAGGTACAAAGTGATGTTTTGATATACATATACAGTGTAGAATGACTGAAATTTATCCCTTACCTTAAACACTTATCATTATTCCCTTCCAACTGAAACTTTGTACTTTTGACTAGCATTACTTATTGCCCCACCTCATCCCCTAAAAACCACCATTCTACTGTCTAATTCTATGACTTGATTTTAGAGTCCACATATAAGTGAGAACATGTGGTGTCTGTCTTTTTATGTTTGGCTTATTTCACTTAGCATAATGTCTTCCAATTTCAACCATTTTTTAGATATGACAGAAATTCTTTCTTTGATGTCCAGGAGTATTCCATTATGGATATAGATCACATTTTCTCTATTTATTTGTTCATGGACACGTAGGTAGAGTGTTCATTTTACAATGGTGAGTTGTTTTTTTTGGTGAGTGTGTGTGTGGTACTGGGGATTGAACCCAGAGGCATTCTACCTTCAAGCTATACCCCCAGCCCAATTTTATTTCTTATTTGGAAACAGGATCTCACTGAGGTTGATGAGAGTCTCACTACTTTCTGAGGCTGTCCTCAAACCTGTGATCCTCCCATCTCAGCCTCCCGAGTACTAGGATTACAGGTGTGTGCCACCATGTCCAGCTGCTAGGATGGTGAATTTGAAGTATGAGAAATAATATTTAGCTAAAAACATCCAGCAAGCATTTGGTAAAAGGGAATGGGATTTTAAAAAGAAGGGATGAAGCATATAGACATAAAAGAGCCCTATAATTCATCATCCAAACAAAGACATTTTTAGATTAAAAAGAACTAAATGAATTAAAAGCATATAATTTTTGAAATGTAAATTTAATTATAGTAGAACCAATTAAGTGTTTTTGTTATATTTGAGGACTTATACAATGATTACATTAAGAACTGCTTTTAAAAATAACATTCTGCCAGGCACGGTGACACATGTTTGTAATCAGAGTACATGGGAGGCTGAGACCGGAGGATCACAGGTTGGAGGATAGCCTTAGGAACTTAATGAAACCCTGTTTCAAAAATAAAAAAATAGGGCTGGGGATGTAGCACAGCGGTAGAACACCTATAGGGTTAGTTCTCAGGAGGCTGAGATAGGAACACTACAGTACTGAGGACAGTCTCAGCAACTTAGTGAGACTCTTAGTAACTAAGTATGATTATGTTTCAAAAAAATATATAAAAGGGCTAGGAGTACAGCTTGGAGGTTGAATACCCATGTCCCTAGGTTAAATTCCCAGTATTAAAAATAAATAACATTCTTTAAAAAAAAAACTATTTTATCTTTGCTTAGTAAAGCAAAACTATTATTTGAGTAAAAATATATAAATAAGTGATTCTTGATATATTTTCATTTTAATCAACTTCTTCAATGTATATGCCACTCTCAGAGTTTTTCCAAATAATGCATTTTTTCAACATGATTTTTTATGCCAAGTTGCATTTTATGGCTAGCAAATTTTTAACCTTCAACTGATTCATATAAATTATAATAGTTTAAATGGGGAAATACTCTGGTCAGGTGTCTGATAAATTCATGAAGTTCAAAGCAAATATGGGCAGATCAAGAATAGCTTAATACTAAGTTTTAGTAATGAAATATTTTAGCTCAAATATAATTCCAGGTGCTGATTTTTTGCTGTATGTAAACTACTTTCCTTTGACTAATAATTTAAAAAGACACATACATCAAATAAATATTTATGGATATTTTGAATGTTTTCTAAATTGAAATGCTACAAAATTATAGGCTTTTTCAGTTTAACATCATTCTAGGTAAGAATATAAATTTGTGTAATAAAAAATATCACCTCCATCAAAGAAGTCTAGATATTGCAAAGCAAATTACAGAATTCCAAATTTAAGCCAGGTGTATCACTTGAGCTCTTATCATTTAATTTGTTCAATTCTCCCACGTGTTTGTTGGGGATAACTTGCAATGTTTCCTCTTTGTAATTTTTGTTTTCAATATTTGCCATTACCTAAAAGTTTCACATAAGTCTAAAGTTTTTCTCTTCATTTGTTGAATGCTGTGGATAAACATTTCTAATGAATTCTAAAGAAACTGCAGCCAAAATTTATTTTTAATTTATTTAAAAATAATTTTATTGGTGCATTGTAGTTATACAACATAGTGAGATTCAAAGTGACACATTTATATATGCACACATCACTCGGTGTGTTTCCCTCAAAATTCCACACTGCTCCCCTCCCCCCTCCCTGCACCTATTAGTGAGATTGGTAGTGATACCTTAATAGATAAACATACCATTATTTGATCTGTTCCCTTCCTCCAGCCTCCTTTTCCTCTTCTCTTCTACCCCATCCCCTTCCATTACTCTACTGGTCTCTCCTCTATTATCTGAAGTCCCTTTTCTTTTCTATTTTCTCTCTAGCTTCCACATATGAGAGAAAATATAAGAACCTTGACTCTCTGAGATTTACTGGTCTCACTTAGCATAACGTTCTCAAGTTCCATCCTGTAGCCAAAATTCAGAGGACATTTCTATAAAAATGTTTAATACTACAGTGCCAAGTTAAGTTGATTTGAAAAGCAAGTCTTCAAAGTCTCAAACATTCCTAAAATCCAAAGAGAGAAAGTATATATTGTCATGATTATTTTTATTTTATTCAACTTCAACCTTGTCATAAATATTACATGCTGTTTGCTTTACATACTTTTTGCATACCTCTCATTTAGATTGATAGAATATTGCAGACTTGGGGGATGTAATTAGAAATTAATTGTTTATCACACATTCCAAATAGAGTTCTCTTTAGAGGCTCTAAATTTATTAAAAGCATTTTTATAATATTGTGTTCTCCAACTATGTATTTTAATATTACTAAAAACAAATAACTTTCATCATTTTTTATAAATTTGAAATAAAATTCACAATATTATTCACAATAATATCAAATATTACAATTCTGATAAATGAACTTCCAAATAATTTACTTTTGTTTCATGAGTTATATGAGAATCTTAAACCATTGTTGGAATTGATTTTTTTTAATTATTAATATGCAGTGAGTTGGGAATGGTGATGTATGCCTGTAATATCAGTACTTGAGAGGCTGAGACAGGAGGATTGCAAGTTTGAGGATAGCTTCAGCAACTTAGGGAGACCTTGTTTCAAAATTAAAAAATAAAAATGGCTGGGGGTGTAGGTCAGAATTTTGATCCCCAGGACCAATTAAAAAAAAAAAAAAAGAAGTACCTAATGATTATACTGATATAAAACTGGCATCATTTAACTGTTGATAAAGTTATTCTAATGGAGTAATACATTAACAGTTGTTTCACTTTTTATAAATGCACCAAAAAAGCTTGAAAATGAAAATGAAAGAAATAAATTTATAAAGATCATTTGATCTAAATGAAAAATCATGTTTCAGGGAGTAGTACACAATTGTATCTTCTATAGTTAAGTATTAAAATGCTTACAAATTTTAAGGCCTTTTTTTTTCCTAAGAGAAAAATATTTGAACATTATCTTATTGAATCAGGGAGTCATAGAACAGTCCCCCACACCCCATGGCAGTTCATGATTAGAGTTTACAAATATTTATAAAGCAGGGTATTAAGATGGTTGGTGTGAGCCAGGTGTGGTGGTGCACACTTGTAATCCCAGCATTTGGGAGGCTGAGACCGGAGGATCTGGGTTCGCGGCCAGCCTCAGCTACTTAGTGAGGCCCTCCGCAACTTAGTGAGACCCTGTTTCAAAATAAGGATTAAAAAATCGGGCTGGGGATGTAGATGCCTCTGGGTTCAATACCCAGTACCACAAAAAAAAAAAAAAAAAAAAAAAGGTGGTCGTTGTGAGGTGAGAGGAATATGTAGAAAGATCAATTAGGAAGATAGTGAACTAATCCAGATGAACAGAAAGAGTGTGGTCATGAGAAGGTTATAGGAAAGTTTATGCAATATGGGCTAAATTGCAATATAGGAAATTCTAAATTTTTAATCTGGTTGACAGAATGGTAGTTTTTTAATATATTTTAAAATTTTAGGTAGAAAATAGAAAAAAGCAAAAAAAATTGGTATAAGATAAAAAATATGAAGTTATGACAAATTCAGAATACTGAATAATGTTTTTAAGTAGACCATACAAATGGAAATGTCCAGAAAAAAGATGGAGAAGATTTATGAAAAGAATCCATGGAAAGAATAGTGCTCATAACATTATAGTGCAGTTAGGAGACGAAGATGCATTGTCTAAACTTTTTGACTATGACCCACATGTTAAAAAATGCACAGCGATCTAATGTGTGTGTGTGTAGGAATGAGTAGTCAACAAAAGCCTTTCCCTCAAAGGCCTTTGTTTTTCCTTTCCTTCCTTTTTTTTCCCTTTCATTTATTTTTTTCTTGTACTGGGGATTGAATCCTGGGGCACTCTATCACTGAGCTATACCATCATTTATCCACCCTCTTTTAAACTCTGTGAATATAGGGACTTGCTAAATTACCTAGACTGGACTTCAAATTTGAGATCCTCCTGCATCAGCCTCCTCAGTAGCTGGGATTACAAGTATGTGTCATAATACCCAGACAACAAAAGCCATTTTCAATATATGTCTTCATCTCTACTGCAGAGTTTCTTCAAGCATCATCCAAAACTAATTTAAGATAAATTACTGGAGACACTGGTTAAGAGTTCAAATATCTGGGCCATTCCATATCTAAAAAAATTAAACTCTGTGGGTTTTGGTATCTGATTCAGCAACTTTAAAGTTCCCCATGGCATTTTATTCTCCAAGCATTTCTTCTCTCAATGTCTTTTACAAACAAGCTTTCAAAGTGGTACTTTCCATGAATATGCAACCTCACTTTACACCTTTCATGTATTTCTGAAAAGTTGGTATATGAGCACTTGTACACCAAACCATGGTTTCTCTGAAGATTACCATGATTATTTGAGAATTATGGTCACCCAGAATGGGAAAAAAACAAAACAAAACAAAACAAAACAAACAACAATAAAAACCCAACTGCTTCTGGACCATCCAGCTTTTAAATAAACATTCTTTATCTGTCCACTTTTTCTGTATTACTCATTATGTAAGAGCTTGACAAAATGAACTCACATCCATCTTTATTCAGTTTAGAAGCACATATATTTAAGATCACAATGTATTGTTAACACATTTCATTTTGATTTTGAACTGATTGCATTTGGTTTTCCTTGTTAAGCATCATAATCTAGTGGTTTTTAGCAGAACTCAAAGGTAGAATATGCAACAGGAAGATGTTTTTAAAAAGTACAAAAAGTAGTTTGTGATTTGGACTCTAATAGCAAATATATCTCTTTATGTGGTGACCTCTGCTAACAACAAAAATATCTGTCATCGTATTACCAAGTATGAAACATGAATCTATTCTATTCAAAGATGGGAATCATAGCTAAGAACAACCAGTAGTTAACATATATTCACTTTTTTCACAAGAGATAAGTGAATCTTTACATGTATTAACTCGTTAATCCTTATAGTCCTGAAAAGTATGGCTTTAAATCTCATTTTGCAGATGAGGAAGCTGAGATATAGAGAATTATGTGACTGTCCTGAGATCTAACAGCTAGAAATAGGAGGTGAGATTCAAATGCAAGCAGCCGGTCTACAGAATCCATAGTCAAAGACAGTATGCTATACTGTAATTTTTAAGAAAGTCCTAGATGTTGAAACAATGATCTGTCTCTGTAGAGAAAAAGGCTTGTTATTTATGTTCTGGAATTACTTTAGTCTGCTCTTTATACTATTGCTTTTAAGATAACTTAGGTCCACTTCATTTTCTGCTTATAGTTAGCTATTAGATCTTGTGATAATGTATTTGAAATATGACAGGAATCCCCAAATTATTACAAAGATGGAAATTCAGTGTTATATTAAGAAGTATTTTAAAAGATACTTAATTCTGTATTCGAGATCAGGGTAGCACAGTGGGTTAGAGCTGTGCTTCTCAAATTTTAATGTACCATCCTTTATTTGTTAAACTGTAGATTTTCAGTAGGTCTAAGATTCTGTATTCCTAACAAGTTCCCAAGTGATGGTCTCCCTGCTGCCCTAGGATCACATTCTGAGTAGCAAGGGTTCTAAGTTTGAGCCCTGGAGTCACATGCTTGTATTTGAATCCCAGCTCCATTACTCACTAGTTGGTAGAATCTCTTCATACCCTCTAGCACATCTGTAAAAAAGGAAGATCACTAAGGATTGTTATCAGGATTACACAAGATAACCCCTAGATAGTATTTAGAATAGTCCCTGGAATATAGAAAGGACACGATAAATGCTATCTCTTGGTATTATTCAAAAATATTAAAAGCATATATTGTATCCCATTAGAAAGTTATAAGAGTTGATTGATCAGTAGAAACAGTAAATGAAATGTCACTACTCTTTTCCACGCAGTCACTAGAACATAACTGTACATTGAAGGACATTATACATAAGTTAGATCCACTACCCAGCATTATTAAATACATAAATCCGAAACTGCTCTAAATGAATTTGCATGAATCTGGCTTGGTCTAGGATATTTCAAGAGCATATTTTGTTTTTATACCAGGAGACTTTTTTATAATGCAGCTATACACTGAGTTCCATTCATTTATTTGAATACGTTCCTTTAAATTTAGAAACAGTCATTTGTGCCTTAAGAATTTCATTGTCATGAAATACATATAAGAAGTAGGATTAGTATGAATAGGTAACAATGATTTTAAAAATTTATTCAAAGAAGAGGACTGCTATAGTTTAAGTGATTTTGGAGGATTTAACCAAATCCTTCATAGGTAACTACACATTTTCAAACCACTATAAAATATGGCTAATAGTCCCAATTGAAAACAGAAATTATCAAATGCAATAATGATTGATAAATAAAGACTCATGAAATGGACTACATTAGAAAATAAAGACTAATGTTCTCCCAGGCATTTATAAAAACCACAATGGGTAAAACTCAATGGTTCAGTCAAGGAGGAGATGAGCTATGAAGTGTTTTTGGTTGGTGGGTATTTTTAGGAGCTAGCAAGAAAAGGCCAATCAATAATTTGCCTATATTTTCATCTGTAATTTCTTTTAACACAGATGACTGAGAAAATTGTGGAACAAAATCTAATACTATTTTATTTTGTAAATTAAAACTAGATTCAACACAAGCAATACAGACCTGCCTGCTTTGTAAGATTGGTCAGATAAGAATCAAAGAAAAGGAGAATTTGGATGAATGCATTATTCTCTCCCTTCTCTCCTTTTCCTTTTTCTCTCCAAATTGAGGTAAGGAATGCTCTTGGTAGCTTCCTTAATGCCTGGTACAGTACTGGTATTTCTTTTTTAATATATACTCATCATATTTTACATTTTATTTTCTGAGACAAGTACAACTTTAAAAAATAAGATTTTACAAAAATAAATTTTTTGTCTGAAGGACTACATTTGGAAGGGTATAAGAAAGAATTTACCTACACTTAACTACATCAAATAAGCCCTCTTTCAATGAAATAAAACTTGTGCTTCTAGTAAAAAGAAAGCTCAATTATGACAGCTGTGATTCTTAATATTTGTAAATGGAATAACTAGTAAGATCAAATAATTAGGATTAAGGGTAAGATGAATAGAGTATGAATAGAATTATATCTACATCATGTATTTTAATTCTTATTTTCTTAGTCAAATACCTGAAAAACAAAAATTTACTGAAAATGCCTGAGCTAACTTTTTCCACTCACAAGACAGGTATTAGTTGTCTCTCAACTCCAGGGAAGCAAGGAATTACACTTCAGTGTGACCTATTTATGCCTTTTAGATTCATCATATGCATTTTTTAATGACCCTGAACCAAAGGAAATGTAGAAACCAATTTGAAAAGTTGACATTAAGGTTGTGACACCAACCAAAACAACAAGAGAATTTAAAGTTAAACTGACACAAAATCCCCAAATCAGTCTGTTACCCTCCTAATTTAAAAAGCAGTTACTATGTGAAATAGTGATGGTATGTCAGCCTCTGCTTTGAAACTCCTGAATTTGTCATTTGGTGTTTGTGTCACAACCTCAATATTATTTAAATATACTTTTTAATATCTATTATTTAAAAAATATCTTTGAATTGAAGATACTCTAAAGCTTTGAAGAAGCCAACCTCAAAGCACTGCATTCCTAGTGTGCCACTTTTATTAGAAGTAGTGCATAAAACATTTGCTGTTGACAAAACTAATTCATTAAAAGGTGAGATGGATGCATTTTAAAATAACTGGCTGGCATCATTATCTGCAGTGCCTTTTATAAATTATTCCTCTTTTCCCTTTTGACTGAACTTGTCACAGTTCCCTTTCAGAACCTGAGTGTTATGCCTTATAGTCAATGCTTTCAACATGTTTAGACAAGTCACAAGTTAAATAAGCAGTGGTATTTTATTTTCAAGAAATGAGAAAGAGTAACAGAAATACGGATTATTTAATTCAATTCATTGATTTTTAACTAAAGACAAGTAAAATCAGTGACAGTTTCATCTCACACAAAGGATATAAAAATAAAACTATACTGTTTGCGTGGAGTGGAGAATTTCAAAGAAAGGGGCATAAAGAGAGATGCTGGCAGCCCTGCTGCACTGTCATGCAGAAAACTTGGTTTAAAATTGAATTGTGCTTCCCCTGACATGGGAGATCAGGTATATCATAAGGCTGACAGCTGGCTGGCACGCTAACTTCCTAAAGGGAAATGCTAACTGTATTCTCTTAGAGGCCTAAAGAATAGAATTATAGAAGCCTTCAAGCTAACTCAGTAGGCAGAGTACAAATTATCCAAAATATGAAGAAAAACATTTCTTACCTAATTTTATTTCAGAAGACCCTAAGAATGTGCTGATCTTCTAATTTCCTTATGAGTTGTCAGTAGAAACGTCCTCTCTTTAGTATC
>PVLC010043356.1:0-12580 GCA_004027655.1 Graphiurus murinus | reverse complement strand
AGTCCCAGGGAGTGGGGCGTTTGCCCAGCGCCACACGGGAGGACTTTCCCTGGAGTCGGCTCTGTCCAACTTTGTTAGCGTTTTGTAAGTGACAGAAGAAGAGGAAGAGGAGGAGGAGGAGGAGGAGGAGGAGGAGGAGGAAGAAAGGAAGGAAGGAAGGAAGGAAGGAAGGAAGGAAGGAAGGAAGGAAGGAAGGAAGGAAGGAAGGACTTTTCACCGTATTTTTCCTGAAAACACCTCCTCTGGATTTCAAGTAGCACATGGATAGTGGCAGTGTGTCACTCATCTTTGTGTGCCTGCTTGGTATGCACAGTACCTGCGATATGGCATATGTTCAATAACTGTTTAGTTACTGAATGAATGAGTAAATGAGAAAATAACTTTGTGCTTGTAAACTAACTGTATGGAAGTCTATGTTCTCGTTCCTGGTCTCACCTTCCTCTTTCTCCCCTAGAACACAGTCCTTCTGTACTGAGGACCCTTTTACCTCCACGTGAGGCTCACTTTATCTCTTCATGTATGTATGGATGTGTGTATATGAATGTAAAGTATTGCATGTTGACTTCTGTTTTAAAGTTTCTTCTACATCAAACGTTAGGAATTTAGTAATGCTCTTATCTTTGATTCATAGACGCTTGTCCAGTGGATTGTAGGGAAATCAAGAGCACTGTCTAACTAATGGCCGTTGGTACTTAAATCTCCTCTGCCTCTTTGGTGCAATAGCTGCCACTAGCACTTGGATCTGTTCATCTGCACAAACTCACCTTTGGTACCTGAGCCTCCCAATATTTTTGAAATAAAGGAGTTAAAAAATGTTCTGAATATGATTTTGGCTCACTTGCCTCTTCTGTGGGCCTCAGAGATCAAATCCTGGCTCTCCAGTCTCCAAAACATATAAAGAGCACACAAATAATTTTAAAATATCATTTGGATGCCAGCATTCAACATCCCACAAAATTTGCAATGGCTTAAGCCAATTTCCCAGCATAATGTTCTCCCATTTCTGTTCCTCTCCATCTCAGGGTTTTAAAAGAAAACAAACATCTGCATGTGTAGATTAGAGCCCTCCCATAAACACATGTTCCTATCAAAACCAATCAAAGTGGAAAAAAGAAAGAACAGAATATTCCCCATTTTTCTTTAGATCTGATGTCTGATTTTCATTAGGTTTAACCTTATTTCTTTAAGATCCTAGGCAGTGACCCAATATTTATTTTCCTGGCTGGGTACTGTTCTTGTCAATATTTCACTGTGGCTCCTGAAGGCTTTACTGGAGGAATTCAAGGCTCTCACACTCCCTTTTCTCTTCTACTGCCGTGGGAGACACATTTTGTCACGTGCATCCTTCATTTCCTCTCAGAGCTCATTCTGAGCCCTTTCTTTCCCTCCATTCACTACTTCTTAATTTCTCCCTTTCTTATTGAATTTACGACTGAATACTCTAATTTATTCATCATATAGTGCCTTTATAACTCATTTTTTTCCTAGTAATTTACACTGGACCATATGCTTTCTGCTGCTGCCTTCTATTATATTGATCTGTAAAGCTTCTGGGGGCAATGATTAGCATGAAAGAAGCTCCGCAAATGAAAGCGATATTGTATCTTATTTGTTCTCTTTTGAACAAAATATATTTCAGAGTCCTCCATGTGGTATATGTGGAATCAGATGTTCTCTAATTTTGCAGGATTTCATATGCATAATTTCTGAACCACCCCCACCCCGTTTTTTTTTTTTTTTTTTTAATGTGGACAATGACTTGAAGTTAACAGTCTTCAGATTCAGTTTACTAGTTGCATTTTGTAGATCACACTGATCCACAAAGCCAAAACTTCTCTTAAGATTCTTTCTAAAAGGAGCTTGAACCACAGAGCAATTAGCTTGTTGTCAGAGGGCATTCTCGGTTAGACCTGTTTGATCTATTTGCACAGATCACATGGGATAAAATATATGTTATTGCCTTGTTAACTGCAAGGATGGTACAGTTACCAGTGTAGAAATTGTACTCTAGGGTGGTACTCACCTCTCTGAGGTCTGATTTCCTTGTGCAGAAAGCAATGAGGACATTAATGCCAATCCCAATAATATTGTAAAGATCACAGGAGAAATGCATGTGAAACACTTTGTAAACAGAAGTGTACAAAAAATTGATAAATATTATTTTTAAAACAAATGCAATATATTCATAGTCTTTGTTCTTCTGATTTCAAAGGGAAGAAAAAGCATGCCCATGTGAGTTCCATAAACAAAGTTTTGGCTGAGGATATTTGTACTAACACATAATATACCATATCAACTTGAAGATATCAATCAGCCAAAACTATACAGTATAACTATATCTAAACAAGATCTTAAAACACAATCTGTGGCTTTCTGTATTCACCAAAATAATACAACCAATAAGTAGCTCAGCAACTGCTTAGTGGGGCTTTGTAGACTAGGAGATAGCAAATGTGGGGAATTTTGCATTTCCTGGTCATTTTAGAAATTAATCCTAGGCCTAATCCCTTAAAACTGATGAACTTTCTCAAGGCAGAGGGGAGCCAGCAAAGATAAGACCCAGCAGGAAAGTGGGGACAAAAGTTTAACTAGGACCTCTGCCAGCAATGCTCAACATCACCTTCAGTCATTTTCCACTGCAAATTCAATGAAAGAATAGAACTGGATAATAGAAATGCATTTTTTGTTTTTATCAGAGAAAACTTATATTCAAATGCAACTTACAGGAAAGCTTGTTTTATAAAACAGATACAAATTGACTACTTGTGTCTCAATGCAGGCAGGTGTCTGAGTTTTGCTCAAATGAGTTCTGTTCATTCCCTTCTACCCCAGCTTCCTCCCTCAGAGCTAATGAGGCACCTCAGAAAACCTTTGGATGTAATGATTACTCATACTCCTTCAGACTCCTTTCTAGAAGGGCTTTTCCTTTCTGTCTTATGGCATCCAAGGCCTAGCTAAAAGGTCTTTTTTTTATCATCTTTCCTCCAGTCTAAAAGTTTCCCTTTCTATTATTTTTATTTTGAGAAATTTAAGAGGCATGAAAAATAGAAAAGTAACAAAACAAATGCTCATATTCATACCATCTATTATGAGTATTATTTTTCCTATTTGCTATTTTTTTAGTGTGGTACTAGGGGTTGAACCCAGGGGCATCCTACCTCTAAATTACACCCCATTTCTTTTTTTTTGAAACAGAGTCTCGCTAAGGTGCTAAAGGGCTTACTAAATTTCTGAGGCTGGCCACGAACCTGGGATCCTCCTGCTCAGCTTCCCAAGTACTACGATTATAGGCGTGTGCCAGCACCCTGTTTTGTTGTTACTATTTTTAAGAGAAAAAATTTATTTTATATAGTACTATATATTATACAAATACATTACTTATATGTTCATTAAATGATATATTGTTTAGTTAAATATTGAATAATATTTATTTCTCTCTCCAGAGGTGATCATTATTCTTAATTTGCTATGATTCTTTTTCATCCATATCTTAATACAAAAACATATATGCTTTCATATGTAATGAGTGATATATTTTATATGATTTTATAATATATATACTGTTCTGTTTCTTGTTTTTCCCTTCACTCAGGGAATGAGTAATTATGTAGTGACACAGCCAGATTGGTTACTTTTCTGAAAAGTTGTATAGTTTTTCTTCATAAGTTTATTCTGAATTTATTCACGTATGCATTTCACTATTTTTAGGTCGTTTCTTCCCTCCTGTAGAATAATCCTAAAATATATACTATTATAGCTATCTTACTAGTTTATGTACCTGTTAGAGTCTCTCTACATTGCAAGGTATTTACTTTTTGTATTTACTTTTTGCCAATTACTATAAATCTATAATTAATTTAAAATAAAATATTTAAAGCTATCATATGTTTTTAAAGATTCTTATTCTATTTTTCAAACTTCTTGACTTTTCTATCATTGGTTCTACTTCTATATTTCTCTATGCTCCTTTGAGAAATATTTTCTCCATTCTATCTCCAGTTAATTAATTCTCTCTCTAACTCTATCTTTTTCCCTGTTTAGAGTTCTTTTAACTAACCCCCTTTATTTTTGGTTCTTTTTCTTTTTTTAAACTAACTCCCTTTATTTTGGGTTCTTTTTCTTGTCTACAAAGTTGCTTATTTTTATTTTATGGGTTATCTCTCATCTCTAATTCCCCAGTGTTTATTTTTCAGTTTGTTACACATTCTCTCTCAGGGCTAGTGGAATCCTTCATATCCTATGATTTTTTTTTTCCCAGATGTGTTCTAGATTGCGGTGGTCCGGTATGGGATGTTTTGCAGTTGTCATGTAAACAGGCCCTATGGTATTATTTTTTAAATTAATGTCATACTCTGTGTATCTCCACATTACATGGCTTAAATTCAAATCTAATTCCCAAATGTGGACATCCATCTGTCATAAATAACTACTTATATTTGTGGGCCAAAGTGGGCAGCTAACTTTAGGCTTGAACCTAACCAGAAGGTAGAGATAGTCAAATTCTCCTTTGTGGAAGTTAGCTTGTTCTTAGATTGTGATCCCTGTTTCTCCTCTTTTTACACAATGGTTGATATTTCAACAATTATCACTGAATGAATATTAAAATCACATTCCTAAAATTGACTTTCACAAATCATTTGACTCCTAACTACTATTAAGATATCTAAGATATCTTTAATTGGTACTTTGAAATTTTCCTTTCTTGTATATATATATACATATATATGTAAGACATGTATGTATATATATATATATATATATATATATATTTAAAGAGACATTTATTAGCTTACTTGGCATTTTCAAGCATTTGGAGCAGAATGTTTTCTTAACATCACCAGTTTGTCCTAGAACACTGCTATACATTACCTTCTACTATGTATTCCTGGGTTTATTCGAAGTCTCTTTACTCTCCTGAAGCAGGAATGATAGCTCATCAAACTGAATCCCTCATGACACCCATGATATTCCCTGGCCTAGAGTGGATTCTTGGTGAATAAATGCATTAATTGAAGGATTAAATGACTGGACAAGCATTTTTCTTGCCACACCCAACTTTTGATGAATAACTCTAGACATGTAATTAATGCAGTATTTATTATCTCTAGATGTCTGAGATTCTATTAAGCAACTTGTCAGCTACCAAAGATGAATAGTGCTGAATAAAAATACAACAAAACATTTAGTAAGTTATTAATTCCATCCACTCCCATGTCTATACCATGATTCAAACTGGTTCCATATATTTATCTGACAGCAATCTAGAGAGAATTTTGACTTATCTACTAATGGTAGAAGGACATTACATTTCATGGTTAGAAAAGAAGGGAACTCTGATGTAGAGGAATAACATTGTGAAAAAATAAAGAAGGCATGGAAAGCAACATAATGATCTGATTTTGCTTTTTTTTTCCTAATAGTTGTGAAATTTAGCTTGAACAATTATCTGTTTGTGTGTTATATTTCCTGAAGGTTTTTTTTCCCCTTCTCTCAAATATTTCTTTTCAGAAATATTTGAAAATAAAATAAACCCAAAAGTTTGGTTCCGCAACCCAAAAGTTTGGTTCCGCAACTTACTGAAATCCTCATTCTTTTTTCAGTCATTTCATTATATGTAATAATCTTTAGTTGACTTAAGATTATTCTGGCCCATACAAGGCTTTCTTCAGCTGACTCAGGTAACCTTTTTAAAGTCATCTGTGTTCATCAAAGCTACTCAGTTTTCACATCTGATTCTCAGAGTTGTCTGGACAATTTAGTCATCTTCATGTCTTTGTCCTCATGTGTTTCATGCTGGAATATGCAGTGGTCTCCCACGTATCTGCCTATAAAACACCTACCCAAATTTCACAGCCAGATTATAAGCCTTTCCATTACTCCCTTCTTCCTGGAAAAAAAAAAACTTAAATATTTCTTGGAAATTCTCTTATAAACTTTTTCATTAAGGCCTCAAATTTTATAAGTCTGATATGAAATTAATATAACAATTATAGCATGAAATGTTATATTTATGACTCTTCTTGAGCAGCAGACAAGACATTTTTGAAGGCAAAATTTTTTGGACAATAAATGGCATCTAATAGATCCTCAAAAATATTTGATAAAATAAAACAATTTCCAGAAACTTTTATATAGAAGGAGATTTTCTTCAAGGATTCGCACTAAGTGGGTGATTGGCTTAGGGAAGACTTCAGCATCAGACTCCCTGTGTGCTAGGGCCACTCTGCTTCCTTCCCTGGGACCTGACTGCTTGACACCTGCCATCTGTTCTTTTCTGCCTTGGCTGACCAGTGACAATTTGGTCTATTACCAGAATGACCATATCATCTATCACAAAGTTAATAATTATGCCAAGACAACAGATATAAACTGGGACCGTCCTAAGAAAACTGGAATGTATGACCACTACGCCTACTGACTGACCAAACTAGTATTTTAGCCTGATATTTATAGACAAAGATTTTTTCTAACTGAAGGTCTTATTCTCTAGTAATAACTGCTGCTTACAGTACACCCATTATAGAGTAGACTATAATAAGCTACTTCTTTTTTGACATCTGAGGAAATTAAGGCTGATAAATTAAGTGGCTTAACCAAGACCACCCAGCTTTGAATTGGATTTGAACATGAGTCGGCCTGGTCACAAGATATCTTTCCTTTTTGCCATGCAGTTTTTATTCTATACCACACTAAAGGGTCATATAAATTCTGCCACTGCAGGCAATTTTTACAATATAAAATCTCCCTTAACATAAGTAAGGCATTTGTTAGGGCTTGGAAACATTTTGGAGGATTGAAGATTTTCTTTGATATGGTGAGATTTAACTTGAACAGCTTGGATTTTCATTTCTCACTGTACCATTTTCTGAGGGGCTCCACACCTGCTTATCCCTTTCTCTCTGCGAGATCCTTACCCCTCTTATCCTTTTTTATCCACTTTCCTCACACACACACTATTAAAAGTCCTTTGCACAACTGAGATTCCACGAATCTCGTATTCAGAGAAATAAGCTGAGGTGTTGATTCAGCTCTTCAGTATGTTAATATATGATGCTCACAGCAATTTGACACTCCACACCTGATGAACTCGGAGCTTCAGTGAATTGAGTTGTTATGCTTCCCTAGGTTGTTGTAAGTTTAACACGTACAGACAAGGGTGAGGCTCTTGGGATAAAACCAGCTTTTCCAGGGGTTGGAGAACCTCAGGGCTTGGTTTAGATTAATCCTCCCTGTTAGTAGCACTTATTCCTCTTACAGGCAGGACAGCCTTCAGTGACAGAGCTCCCCACCAGCAGGGAGAGGCTCAGGGTCCCGACTCAGTGGCTACAAATTCCAGGTACGATGTGGGAGCATGTCCGAGATAAGAGACAATAAAAGTGGTATGAACTGTGAAAAATCTATTGTACAGGAGGTGAAAGGAGAGAGATTAACTCAGTAAGTTGTCAGCTCATTTTCTTACTGTGCTATCATGAGCTTTAACTAAAAAAAAAAAAAAAAAAAAATCTGTTTGATCTCCTGTGTTGGAGATGTATTTCAAGGCCTGTATCTGTCACTGAAATCTACAAAGTGTGCTTCAGCTATAAATCTCTATCCTTGAATGTACACATGCAATTATCTCAGAGAGATCTGGCTTCCATAAAAATGACAATTGTCATTCCTAGTCTTGCTTTTCTTCATATAAATATAATGTTTATGTTTAAAAATAACCTTCAATTGATAAGTAACAGAGAAATTTATGCCATTATCATATTAAATGGTGTACCCTTAAATGTCTTTTAGTACTCAGGGAAGAAAAAAAATAAACAATCTTTTTACTCAAACTTGATTTCTTCCAGTAGGCAGCTCTGAGAAATCATCAGTAAAATTACATTATAAATGAAATTTGGTGAGATTCCGCAGGTTAGAAGCATTATGGATTTACATGCATCTTAACTGTGACGTCCTTTCTAATTATGAGCCTAATGGTGGTTTGAAACCACAAATGTTCCCTCTGAGCTGCCATGGTATGGTCCACAAATTGTACATTGCCAGAGTAGGTTTTCCAAATCACTCCACGTTCTTCTTTAATAGCTATGTTCTGTATTTGAGAACTGGTGGTGCTTTTCAAATGTAAGAGGCTACACTAAAAATAAACTTTACCAACATGGTAGTGTTGACTAGTCATGAATTTTCTACCCATATGAGTCAGGTCATGATTCTGTGGGGGCAAGAACTCTTCCTGGGGCTAATCATAGGTATTTGTTAAACAATTTGTTAATGAAATTAGAAGTATTTATTTTAACAATAATAATAATAGGTAACATATATTTAGTGCTTATGAGGCCCAGATCCTGTCCTCAGTGCCACACACCCACCTCCTTGTTTCTCATTAAAATTCTATGAGAGCCAGGCATGATAGTGCATGCCTATAATCCCAGTACTTGGGAGGCTAAGACAGGAGGATTGCAGGTTCAAAGCCAGCCTCATGCAGCTCAGCGAGACCATGTTTCAAAACATAAAATAGGACTAGGGTATAGCTCAGAGGTAGAACTTCCCTGAGTTAAATTCTTAGTACAAACAAACAAATAGACAAATAGCACAAAAACTCTATAAGATAGATATCACAAATGAGAATCTTGGCACCCTGAACAGTTAACTAACTAGCCTGAGATCTCAGAGAAGGTAGGTGAAAGAACAAACAAGTACTTGAACAATTTTGGTCTCAGTCCAAAACTCATTCTCTCAGCTACTATGTTAAACCAAATGAATGAATGTCTTCAAGTTTCTTTTTTAACTAATGTCCAGCTTAACAGATTTTGTTTCAGTGTTGATGGTAATGGTCATAAATGGTGGATACTATTTTTTCAAAGTTGCTATTCTGTGTCAACCTCAGTGCAATGTGCTTGTCATACTTAACTCACCTTAACTTTCACCAGCTCAGAAGTTCCTATCCCTTTGATAATACTGATTGGGTAAGTAACTGTTGGAGAAGTCAGGAACTAGCCGAGGTCATATAACAGAGGGAGAGCCAAACAGAGGGTCTGAATCCAGGTCTAGCATGTTCCAAAGGCCTACCTTCCCACTATAACAATGAATGCCTGACATGGTCATGAGAATTAACCAAATCCTACAAATTGTATTTGTTCTTTTTTATTTGTTGTTAAAATCAGCTCTACAAGAGCCAATGACCAAGGAGAAGGCACTGAAATATGTACATCAGTATTGTGATTCAGACTAGATGTCTAATGTGTATTTTCAGGATTCTGCAGAGAAAATGAACCAATAAGCTATATATATATATTCTATTGAATATATATAATATATATACATATATATGAGTTGAATATATATACATATATGACTATTCTATACACACACACACACACACACACACACACACACACACATACAATTTATTTTAAGGAATTTCCTCATGCTATTGTGGGGGCTAGCAAGTCTAAAATCTGCAGGGCAGGCTGGCAGGCTGAAAACTTGGCAGGAGTTGACATTGCAGTCTTGAGACATAGTCAATGGGCTGAATATGAAGACTTGACTTTGATATTCACTGTGTTCCATCAAACTATACTCAAAAGAGACCCTCAAGTACCCATAAGGATGACTTCCAAATTTTACCTACTTTATACTTCTCTGATTTAAGCAATAGAAGTATTGGGCCATATTCTCACATTTCAGAGCACCCTGCCATGGTGACCATTACCTTCCCTGTAGGGTTACAGCCTGTGGTCTGAGGCTCCCAGTAGGAGCCTCTGCCTGCTCTCTATTCCATATTTTGGGTACCTAGGACCCAGAATTTCTCAGGAAAGAATGGCCTGGACCTGCATAGCCTTTTCCCCATGCTTTACCTCCCAAAACTCAAGGCCTCAAGGCCAATTGGCTGAGGCTGTAGACAGTGTTCCCAGTACTGGGTAGAGTAACCCAGAGAGTGCATACTCTTGCAGAAAAGTGATTGAACTAATGTGGGGGTGATACTGTCATTGTCTAGACTTTCTATCTCTAAATCCCTGGCCTGGGTTTTGGGAGATACAGAACTCTTGGTGAATGGATTTTTATAATCTGGGTTGAAAGCAGCTCTATACCTGGTTTTAGGAAGCTAGAGTTTGGGTCCCAGTGGGATGCTAGGGGAATAGTGCACAGGACAGTGTTTCTGGGTTGCAGCAAACTCCACATGCAGAGGAAACCTAGATACCAGTATGTTAAGTTCAGGACATCATCTTCTAATATGCATGCCAATGTAAACAGACAAACAGGGACTAATTATATGTTAGATAATCCTGCTGATAATGATGATGCTTACAGGTTATAGGAACCGACAAAATGGGAAGAAAAATTGTAAAGCATAATTTTGCTAGGAAAAATAACCATTACAGCAATTATATTGTGCTATTTGGTTTATACCTTAGTTTTCTACTAAAGTAATTATGTTTTCTCTTATGCATAGTTTATATAAAAAATTTTATGTTTAATTTGGTTATTTACTATTTTCCTGAGTTATGTTCAGTTTTCAGAATGTATGGCTCAATTTTTTAATGTAGCATGATTAATTGCCTTCAACTTTCAAAAAACCCATTAGAAAACCTTGAATACATATCCAAAGCTTAGTGGTAATATAATATAGCCTTGACAAAAATCACATATGTAGGTTTATATACACATTTTAAAACTCTGATATTTTTCCCAAATATATTAAACATGTATATTATTAATAATATACATTAAGATGATGTATATGTAATTAAAGAGAAAAATAAGCCTACTCTCTGAATTTGAAGTAGGTTTAAGGATGAGTTAGGGAACCATAACCACTGATCAGTAATTTGATTTTCCCACCATACTCCAAGTAGAAAAGAGTGAGCTTTTCTCTCTTAGAGAATCAACTGGATTATTAGAGAGGTTGTATGTATAGTGGTTAATAATGTAGACTCTGGAGTCCTAATGTCTGGGTTCATACTCAATTCTGTTATTTACTGAACAAATTACTTAACCTTTCTGTGCCTTAGTTTCAGCAACTTACTTCATCAAGTTTTGCAAGGACTAAACTTCTTTTTGCATATTTTATTTACTAATCCAACATTTCCTTGTCTTAAAATAAGATGGTAGAGCTGGGAACTTAGCTAGTAAGAAAGTTGTTTGATAGTTCTAACAAAGGAATTTCATATCATTTGTGATAAGTTATAAACTGAGATGAGTAGAATCCCACATAAAGATTATACACCTTTAACTGAAGGCTCCCAAATGTTAGACTCAATAGCTATCTGACCCAGAGGGCTCCAAGATTAAGTTCAAAGTTATTGTAAATGTCGGTTTCTATTTGAGCAGAAGACCAAGGTTGGACTCGGCTGAGATTATGTCCTGGCTTATTTTGTGCTGATATACTGAATACCTTAAAGTGAGTAATTTATAATGAACAGGCTTTATTTAGCTCATTGTTGTGGAGAAGTCTAAGATCAAGGAGCCACATCTAGTAAGAGCCTTCTTACTGTGTCATCCCATGGCAAAAGTCAAAAGGGCAAAAGAGCATGAAAGAGAAGGGAGAAGGGGACAAATTAATTATTTTATAAGAAATCCACTCAAGTTATAACTAGTATGCCCCTGTGATAATGGCATTCATTCATTCATGAGGGAAGTGACCCCATGACCTAACAGCCTCTTAATGTCCTACTCTTCTACATGTTTGCATTGGGAATTAAGTTGCCAACACATGAATGTTGGGGGATATCATCAAATCACAGCAGATTGTTAACACTTGAATTTATTTGTACCTAAGCTTTATGTTTCTTTACATTATATATTTAGCGAGTGCTAAAATAGCAAAAGGTTAGAAATAGCAAAAAGCAGTGCACACATACGTACACATATATGTGTACACATATACAGAAATTATATATGTACACATACCCACACCCACGCGAATGGAAGCAACTACTAAAGTCAGTCGATTTGGGAAAGCTTTCCATTTACACAGAAAACTGCAGCCTAGGCACCATCATTCACTTGGTGACAAGTACCCAAGTTGTAGATATGGTATCTAAAAGGAAATAAACAGCCTTACACATGCAAACCTTGCAAACAAAACCAGAAACTGATGGCTGTTGTCACTTCCTCGGCAAATTTGACAAAATTTTTTCATTGCACTGAATTAAGTGAGAAGAATGCCAGGAACCTAGATTCTAAGCTTGCCTCTGCTTCTGAGCAGAGGCTGGGGACTAGTTGCTTCATCTCTCTGCCTCAGTTTCCTCATGAGGAGATTTGACGTGATGATTTTTAAGGCATCACCTCACTCTTAAGATTATGTGACTTTGAATTCTGTACATATGTGGAGTTTGAAGGAGAATGGAGATAAAGCATTTGTGACAGGAGACAGAACTTGTGTGACTCCAAACATGCTGAAATACATATATAAACTCCAGGTTAAATTTCTTAGAAGTTTTAATTATTTAACACCTTATTAGAAAGCTATGTATTCCCACCTAGTGATTTCCAGATTAGTATATACATTTTTCAGCAATCTGCTGAAAATAGAGAGCTTTGCTATCCATGAGCAATTGCCATCTCTCCTATAATGTTGACTGCTTCTCTTTTT
>PVLC010043355.1:0-12577 GCA_004027655.1 Graphiurus murinus | reverse complement strand
TACAACAAAAGGAAACGGTCTCTAGGGCTTTGAACAGAAATCAGAGCTGCAGGCTGGCCTCCCTGACTGCCCTTGGTTGACCAGGCCTCTCTCTCCCCAGGACTCTTCTCAGGGGAGCTTCCCGAGTGTACTCAGGAGCTGATGATCGACGTCACCAAGAGCTACTACCAGAAGTTTTTGCCCTTGACCCAAGTCTAATGCCTCTGCCTCGTGGCTTGAATTCGTTTGAGCTCTAAGTTGAACTTGGGGACAAAGTGAGCGATCACCATCTCAAGAGCTCTTGTGTCTCTGACACTTCCACCCTCCGTTTTTTGTTTTTTGGGTTTTTTTAATATTGAATTTTTCAACTTTTCAAGGCTCTTAAGAATTTAATAAGAGAACATCTGGAGGGGTTGTCTTCACACGCTCTGCTTATACCTTATCTGTCAACAGTCACTTCGTACCATTATCTGTGGAGCACAGAACCGTCAGTTCCCAGCCCTCCAACCCCTGGGTCCCAGGGATGGCTGGACCCCGGCTGAGCCGGGCCTGGAGAGCAGCAGCACTCTCCAGGGTGGAGGCCACGTGGCTGGTGTGCTGCTCAGGGCTGGGCACCGTCCCTCCTGCACACACATAACATGCTTGGCCATTCTGGGAAAAAGTGTTTGTGACTTCAGAGCCCAGATTCCTGTCGTCTACTAAAACTCGAAGGGAAGCGTGATTAATTTTCTCCTTTCCCTAAATGACCTTAGCTGTCTCAAGGTGGTTAGTAAAGGACTTTCTCGCATTCCATTCTAGGGCCACTAATTCAATTTAAAATAGCTTTCACCAGGTGTGGTGGTACACACCTGTAATCCCAGTACTTAGAAGGATGAGACAGGAGGATCCTGGGTTTGAAGCCAGTCTCTGCAACATAGTGAGGCCCTCAGCAAATTAATAAAAAATTTAAAATAGGGCAACGGGTATAGCCCAGAGGTGGAATGCCCCTGGGTTCCATCCACAATACCACAAAAATGAAATAAAATAAAATAGAATAACCTTCTAGTTTGTCATTTTTATGTTTGTGCATTTAAAGATTGACATGGCTTCCACTAAAATAGGGAAATGGAGCCCCCAGAGTTTGCTTTTGCAGAGTTCCAGGTTTGTGTCTCCCGTGTGGATGAATTAGTCATCTTGGTCCAATCTACACAGGAGGAAACAGCTGGCCCAGGAGTCCCACCACGTCCGTCTGGCTCCACACACTGTGCTGTTCACCTCTGCCCCAGGAAGATGAGAGATGCTCTGGTGGCACACCTGTTGTACAGCCTGCCTGATGCCTGCAGTCTGTGGTGACGGCTGCAGTTTTTCATAATCATATCCAGGCATCTCCCTTGGACCATTTCTCCTCTTAGCCCACCAAAAAATAAAAAAGGTGAATCTTGGAATTGGCAGAGTTTAGATGCTCTGTAGGCTAACCACAGAAACCTTCCAGGGCATGTCCGGCTTTTTTTGAGCCTTTTAAAATAAGCCAGGCATGGTGGCACACACTTGTTATGCTGATTGGGAGGCTGAGACAGGAGGATCACAGGTTTGCAGCCAGCCTCAGTTACTTAGTGAGGCCCTCTGCAACTTAGTGAGACCCTGTTTCAAAATAAAGAATAAAAAAAAATAGGGCTGGGAATGTAGCTTGGAGGCAGAATGCCACTGGGTTCAATTCCCAGTACCTCAAAAAATAAAAAAGTAAACATAATTTTAAAATCTTTTAAGTAATTCAAGCACACAATTTCAAAAATCCAACCCAATTACTGTAGGAGGAAGAGATCATGAAATAGATCTTCCTGATCTAGAATCCCAGTTCCCTGTTCAGCAGCCTTTCTAAACAGTTTTTGTTGTATGCTACAAGAGAGAGGCTGTACATGCATGCACAAGCAGAGATAGATGGGTACTCCAACCTCTCCTTTTATTCATACAAATGGGAACATACTACATGCCTTTTCTACACCTAGCTTCTTTTACTCAGTACATCTTAGAGATTATTCCATATTAGCATTGATGAGTAATTTTTAAAAATCTCAATTGCCAACATTTATAAAATGTTTACCATGTACCAGGTATTCTTCTGAGAATACACTTTTAAAATTACTTTAATACAATAAGCCATAAGATAGATAGTTATCCTCAAGGAACAGAGGTTAGGTAAATTGCCAAATTTGTACATCTGAAGTGACAGTGAATCCAGGCATTCTGGCTCTAGAGCCGGTACTTTTAACCACTAAGCCAGAATCCTTCATTTTGTAATACTTTTCATTGCCCCAAATTGTGTATCTGGCAAGCCATTGCTATATAGAAAGCTAAGAAAGTGCCAGACATGGTGGCTCACACCTGTAATCCTAGTGCTTGGGAGGCTGATACAGGAAGATCATAGGTTTGAGGACAGCTTCAGCAAGGTAGTGAGACTCAGCAACCTAGCAAGACCCTGTTTCCAAACAAAAACTAAAAAGGGCTGGGGATGTAGCTCAGAGATAGAATGCCTGTAAGTTCAATTCACAGTAACACACACACACACGAAAGCTAAGAAAGTGAGTATTTTGCTTTTTCAGGCAGACAAGGAAAAGAAAGTTGGGAATCAGTATTGGGTGAATCATCTTACAATGTGCCATAGGCAGGAAGGCTGCCCTGTTGTCTTGTAGCTTCCCTTGTGGCCAATTATGAGTGGGAGCAGGTTTCCTGAAAAAACTGTACTTCTTACGGCACTAAAATGGTGTCTTAGAACTTCGTACCACATGGCTGGCACTCTGTAGAGGAGTGTGCAAACTAGACAAAAATCTAGTTGGGATGCGTTGTTGTAAGTGACAAATCCAGCCTGAGCCAGTATAGGCAAAAAGGGGTTTTATTGGCTTACACAATGGATCATGGAAAAGACTAGTTTGGCAATATAATGTGAAACTTGGCAATAACTCAATCCCTCTGTGCCCTGGTATCCTAAACTGTACAGTGCAAATAACAGTAGCACCCCAGAAAGTTGGAGTGGATTAAATGAGGTATTGTATGTAAACATTTAAGACTGTTCTTGGCACTTAGAAAGCACTCCTTAAGTAATGACTTACTATTTCAGAGACCACTATATCCAAAGATGTAAATCCTATTGGGACTTTTTGGGTTTTTGTATCTTTTTCACCTGTACATTTTTTTTTTTTTTTCGGTACTGGAGATTGAACTCAGGGGCATTCTACCTCCGAGCTACACCCCCCAGCCCTATTTTGTATTCTTTATTTTGAAACCGGGTCTCGCTAAGTTTCTGAGTGCCTCACTAGGTAGCTGAGGCTGGCCTCGAACCCGGATCCTCTGGTCTCAGCCTCCCAAATGCTGGGATTATAAGCGTGCGCCACCACACCCGGCTTCACCTGTACATTATTAAAGGGACCGACTGGACTACTGTAACAAAGAGACCACCAAGATAGAACAGTACAGAGATAAGTAAGTTGACCAAGGCAGGTAAGTGGTGGGGTCTATGGTATCACGTACCCCAATTCCTACTGCCTTGTCACATGACCACATTTAGCTACAAGAAAGACTATACATTTAGTCTAGTTGGACAGCAAAACTCTGAGAAAGGAGGTTCTGACAGTAAAGAGGAGAGAATGAGCTGGACATGGTATGCACACCTGTAATCTCAGTACTGGGAGGCTGAGACAGGAGGATTATAGGTTTGAGGCCAGCCTCAGCAACTTAGCAAGATCCTGTTTCAAAACAAAAAATAAAAAGGGCTGAGGGTATAATTTGGAGGTAGAGTGCCTCTGGGTTCCATCCACAATACTACAAAGAGGAAGAGAGAGAGAGAGAGAGAGAGAGAGAGAGAGAGAGAGAGAGAGAGAGAGAGAGAGAGAGAGAATGAATGAGAATGAATAAGAGTAGACAATGGGCACCAGCAAGCAAACCCTAACTCAAGCAGACCTGGGCGCTGGCCTCCTTCTCTCCTACTGTGAGTGGGCCTCCTCCATGCATTTGGGGACTTGATAGCTGACAACTACAGACTCACATTGTTCTACCTGGATGACCCTGAAAGAAAGGTTTCTTCCCTTTCTGCTTTAGTCTGGCAAATCCCAAAAGAACATGCTCAGTGGTTTGTGGTGAACTCCTTGCCCTCTTGGACCAATCACTGTGGCCCTATGATTAACCTAACCTGGCATGACCTGTACACTGTACACACACACCCCAGGCCGCCATGGTGGTGCGGGGGAGACCAGAATCCATTACCCAATCAAGGTGCTGGGAAGACAAAAGCAGGACCTACCACAAACAGTAAGGGAGCCTACAATTAAGTGCTGATGCTGTTTGAGTGTGTATCTTAGGAAAGGCCAGCTGGACTCTGTCTCCATGGTGGCTCCCACCCCAGGGACAGTCTGTCACTAGACAACTCCAGAGAAGAAAGTCTTTTTGTCCTCCAGAGTACTCCCAGAGGAGATGGCAGATGGGAAGGACCTTGACTCTTTCCAGTTGATTAAGGACAAAGGGGGTTTTTTGCTCATGAAGCTGAGAGGGCTAGGGCTAGGTTGGGCTTCAGGCTGGATCTTGGGAACCAAAACAGAGTCACTGGGGATCTGTCCCTCTCTAATCCTCAATTATGCTTTCCTTTTATTTTGTGGTAGTGGGAGTTGAACCCAGGGGCATTCTACCTCCAATTTATACCCTAGCCCTTTTAAAATTTTTTTTTTTAATTTTGAGATAGAGTCTCACTAAGTTGCTGAGAGTCTTGCTACATCACCCAATTCCTGGTGCAGGGAACAGGCTAAATAATTGACTTGAGAGTATCCTGTTGACTGATTCTGTTTCACATGGCTGCACAGAGCTTTTATGCATTGGGATGGGAGGTGGCTTCTGAATTAGTCACTTCTGTGTCAATCAATTCACTTGGGACCTGAGGCCACAGTCCCTTTCTTAGTCACTAATCTGTCTGTGCAGTGGCAGACTTGAAATTAATCAGACAAATATTGCTTCTATTGAACACATCTTCAGAAGTTTACCCCAGCTGTAAAGAAGGGGTCTCAGTGGCTAGGGAGGCCTTTCTCAGTATCTTGTCCTGGACCACGAGAGCCCAGAGAGTATTCCCTAACCATGTTCTGATTCGTCTTGGCCTCCTCTAAGCCAAACTGGCATCCAGCCCACCTGGGTGGTCACTACAGATAGTCAGGTCCAGCTGGCGGATCTCCTGGGGTAACCTCGTGGGGCTGCAAGGCACTGGCAGTGTCGGGATAAGGTGTCCAAAGGCTGGTTAATTCCCACAAGCTTGGACAAGTTCCCTTGAGACACTTCTGAAAGGGATGGCATTGTCCTTTCTGTAGCACGTCCACTTGCTGCTGTTTAGTGGCCAGCAGGTGAGTTACTGACCACATGCTACGTAGAGAAGAGAGGTATCATCATCATTTATTCACTTACCAAACTACCACTGAGTGCCGGGCACTTGTCCTAGGGGTACCGTGCAGAATAAGATGGAACCAGTTCCCCCCATGTGGAGATCTTATAGCTCAGATGGGAGAAAGCCAAGGGGGCCTGAGGGCACCATTCTGAGAGTCATCATAGTGGTGAAGAGTGCAGTGCAGCCAAGTCAGACCCCACCCTGCTGTTTACTAGCCTTGTTTTCTCACCTCATGGGAGCTCAGATCTGTCATCCAAAAAAGGGGAAGATGGGCAGGATTGTTATGAAGGTGTGTGTGTGTGTGTGTGTGTGTATGCCCACGTGTGTGTGTTACTGGGAATTAAACCCAGGGGCAGTCTACCTCCAAGCTACAGCTCCAGCCCTATTTTTATATTTGGAAACAGAGTCTCCCTAAGTTGCTGAGAGCCTGGCTAAGTTCTTGAGGCTGCTTTGAACCTGAGATCCTCATATCTCAGCCTCCCAAGTGCTGGGACTACAGTACACACGCCTGGCTTGTGATGAATATTTAAGTGAATTCCTCATGCAGAGCTTGAGAGCCAGCTCAGGATGAGAACTTAATACATGGTTCCTATGACTACTGATACGCCTTAAGGAGAAGCCCTTACATTATAAGATGCAGCGTTCTTATATGGTTTTTGGGGGGTTTTTTTGTTTTTTTTTTGTTGTTTTGCGGTACTGGGGATTGAACTCAGAGGCATTCTACCTCCGAGCTATACCCCCAGCCCTATTTTTTTATTCTTTATTTTGAAACTGAGTCTCACTAAGTTGCGGAGTGCCTCACTAGGTAGCTGAGGCTGGCCGCGAACCCGGATCCTCCAGTCTCAGCCTCCCAAATGCTGGGATTACAAGCATGCGCCACCACGCCCGGCTCTTATATAGTTTTTAAATTTTAAATAAGATTATCTTTGGAGCCAGGTATGGTGGCACATGCCTGTAATCCCAGTACTTGGGAGGCTGAGACAGGAGGATCACAGGTTCGAGGCCAGCCTCAACAACTTAGTGAGACTCTCAGCAACTTAGTGAGATCCTGTTTCAAAATAAAAGAATAAAATCCTGGGGGTTTATGCAGCTCAGAAGTAGAATGCCCCTGGGTTCAATCACACACACGCACACATACACACACACATTAAGAGAACAAGAGATCACTCTTCATGTTTCCCATCTGTGGAGTGCAAGGCACTTATTAGAGAAATTTAATCCTCCCAGATGTCAAAACATGTAGGGATTTCACAACTCATTTTATAGAAAAGGAAATTGATTATTAGGGAAGTTAATAAATGGCTGAGCTAGAATCAAAGCCAACTCTTACCTGGTTGCAAAGTCCATGTGTTTTACTGTTCTTGCAATACCTTGGGCTCCAAAGCAGTCAGCTCTGAGCACTACACTTGCTGCCCCATCAGTTAACTCTTTGTTTTCTTGAAGTTGTCCCTGGTGGGTTGGCCCCATCCACTTTCATGAAGATCTCTGAGTCTGCTCTGAAATGAGAAGAGTTGGCACCAGATAGTTTGCTTCCCTGAAGATACTAAGTGAACTTTCCTGTATCTCCAAGTCCATGGGGCATCAGGCAGGTGGGTCATGCAGATGAAAATCACTGAGAAAAGAGATGCAGGAATGAAACCCACACCTCTGGCTTTCAGACCTTGGGCTTTCCTTGGCCCTGTCGGCTTGTCTCCTCAGCTGTGTTCATCTCCATCTTGGGTGTCTAGGATGTGCATTCTGATTGCCCATGCCTGTAATCCCAGTACTTGGGAGGCTGAGACAGGAAGATTACAGGTTTGAGGACAGCCTCAACAGCTTAGCAAGACCCTGTTTCCAAATAAAAAATTAAAAAGGGCTGGAGGTATAGCTCAGAGGTAGAATGCCCTTGGGTTCAATCCCCAGAACACACACCCCCCCAGAAGGAAGGAAAGAAGGAAAGAAGGGAGGGAGGGAGGAAGAAAGAAAGAGAGAGAGAGAAGAAAAAAAGAAGAAAGAAAAAGAGAAAAGAAAGGGAAGTTAGGAGGAAGGAGGGAGGGAGAGGAAGGAAGGAAGTTAGGAAGGAAGTTAGGAAGGAAGGAAGAAAGGAAGGAAGTTGGAAGGAAGGAAGGAAGGAAGGAAGGAAGGAAGGAAGGAAGGAAGATGCTAGAGGCCCAGGAACCAAAAAGGCCTGTGGGAGACTCTAGCTCCCTGGGAATAGGTGCAGGTTGTTTTTATGTCAATCACAATTGACAGAACCACGTGCCCTGTGCCTTAGTATTGTTTAAAGTGTTGTCCTCAGCCGGGCGTGGTGGCGCACACTTGTAATCCCAGCATTCGGGAGGCTGAGACCGGAGGATCTGGGTTCGCGGCCAGCCTCAGCTACCTAGTGAGGCCCTCCACAACTTAGTGAGACTCAGTTTCAAAATAAAAAGAATAAAAAATAGGGCTGGGGGTGTGGCTCGGAGGTAGAATGCCCCTGAGGTCAATCCCCAGTACTGCAAAAAAAAAAAATAAATAAACAAAAATAAAGTGTTGTCCTCATCATCTTTTCACAAGAACCTTCAGTATGCACTTTATCTCTTAGATAGAATCCTAGGAGATGGGCACTATAATTATCTCCATCTAGTTATCTATTTGTTTGTTATTTATTGATACTAGGGATTGAACCCAGGGGCACTCTACTTCTGAGCTAGACCCCCAGCCCTATTTTATTTTCTAGTTTGAAACAGGGTCTTGTAAGTTGCTGCGGGTCTTGCTAAATTGCTGAGGCGAGCCTCGAACCTGTAATCCTCCTGTTTCAGCCTTCCAAGTACAAGTACTGGGATGACAAGTATGTGGCACCACACCCAACTGAGGCAAAGAGAGGTTAAGTAACTTACCCAAGGACACATCTGGTGAAGGAAGGGGTTGGCATTAGAATCCAGAGGGGTTTTTTTTGTTGTTGTTTGTTTTGTGTGTGTGTGTGTGTGTGTGTGTGTGTGTGTGTGTGTGTTACTGAGGATTGAAGGAAATTCTATCTCTGAGCTATATCTCTAGCCCTATTTTTATTCTTTATTTTTGAAATAGGATCTCACTAAGTTGCAGAGAGCCTCACTAAGTAGCTGAGGCTGGCCGCAAACCTGTGATCCTCTTGTCTCAGCCTCCCAAGAACCCAGAGTTCTTTAATATCTGAGTTACTTGATATGTCATATTGGGGTTTTTTGGTTGATGTTGTTTTGTTTTGTTTTTTGGATTGAACCCAGGGGCATTATACCTCCAAGCTACACCCCCAGCCCTATTTTTATTCTTTATTTTAAAACAGGGTCTCACTAAGTTGTGGAGGGCCTCACTAAGTAGCTGAGGCTGGCTGCAAGCTTATAATCCTCCTGTCTCAGCCTCCCAAATACTGGGATTACAGGTGTGCGCCACCACATCCGGCTTGTCATATTGTCTTTTGGTAGGAAAGGAGCAGGGAACAAATGAGTCCGGGGTTTAAGGCCTTGTCAGACAAACAATGAAAGCCCTGAGAGGCCCTGTGCAAGACGGCCATGTGCACACGTGGGTATTTGGAGTCAGCAGAGCTGGGTTGATATTCCAGATCTACCACCTCCTGGGCAAGTAACCTAATCCAGAAGCGCCCATTTCCTCATCTACAAAGCAGGAATGAGAATTCTTTTCTCCTGTGAAGATTAAATGGGCTCATCTCTGTAAAGCTGGCACACAAGAGCTCATAAGGGTTCACTGTCAGTGTCATTCATTATTACTGGTGCTGTGCCAAAAGAGTACACACACATGCCACAATTGTAATATATAAAATGAAAACTCTGAGCTGAGCCCCATCTTGGCAGCATAGCCAGACTAGTCTCAAAAAAAAAAAAAAAAAAAAAAAAAATCGAAACTCCATGTTGCCAAGGAGAAGGTAATATGAAAACAGCTGTGAAAGGGCCCAAGGGAAACAGGGATATTTTCTTCAATATTTCATCATTTTTTAGAGAATGTTTCTATGTCAAATAAATAAAACATGCATGCAGCATACAGTGGGGTGCGCTCCAGGCCTTTGAATGTGTAAATGAAAGCACTCTAACTTGTTTTTATTGGTTGATTCCATTGTTTAAAAATCATGCCTTGTGATATGGATACCCTGCAGAAAAGAGTTAACATTGCAGGCTTGTAACCTGTATCACTGCAGCATTAACCCTATAAATACTGAATTCACTGCCACAAGTTTGAATAGATTTTCAATAAGAAAAAAAGGGGGGACTTTTAATGGCTTTGTATCTTATGACTATTGCAGCTGGGTATATGATAAAATTGATTTCAGCCAGGCGTGGTGACCTATACCTATATCCCAGTACTTGGGAGGCTGAGAGAGGAGGATCACAGGTTCGAGGACAGCCTCAGCAAGTAGTGAGACTCTCATCAATCTAGCAAGACCCTCTTTCAAATTAAAAATAAAAAATAGGACTGAGATTTTAGCTCAGAGATAGGATGCCACTGGCTTCAATCCCTAGTAGCAAAAAAAAAAATTTGTTTTATTTTAAATGCTATGTGCTTATAATTATCAGCCCAGTTTTAAAAAAAAAAGAGTTGTAAAAATTTTGAATTTAAAAGGTGTTGGTGGCCGGGGATGGTGGCACACGCTTGTAATTCCAGTACTTGGGAGGCTGAGACAGGGGGATCCCAGGTTCAAGGATAGTCTTGGCAAGTAGTGAGACTCTCATCAAACCTGTTTCCAAAAAAAAAGTGTTGGTGAAGCCAAGTATGGTGGTACACACCTGTAATTCCAGTACTTGGGTGTACTGGGAGAATCTTCCCAGTACAGGAAGATTGCAGGTTTAATGCTAGCCTCAGCAACTCAGTGAGGCTCTTGGCAACCTAGCAAGACCTTGTTTCAACACAACAACAACAAAAAAAAACATTAAAAGGGCTGGGGGTGCCCCAGGATTCAATCCCCAGTAACATGTGTATACATGCATGTGCACATGCGCTCGCGCGCGCGCGCACACACACACACACACACACAGACACAAATAAATACATACATAAGGTGTGGTGAGATACAACTTCCTTGCTTTTTGGCACCAGTGGGTGAGTTGGAGTTTAAATTCTTTGGGTACAGAAACAAGAACAGATCTCTATACCTGATGTTTTTTGTTACGATTGTGTCTACTGGAGCCTCTGGAAAGAGAGAGAGACTATATAAACAAAGAGACTATCTGGCTGGAAGTACACATTTGCAATTTGAAAAAGCAGTTAAACTGCTAATGAGCCTGCGTGGAAATCAAGTTGATCATTTTCTTTGGAGGCTGACGTGCATATTTTTGATTGGACCCGTCTGGACTTTTAAGACTGACAAGATAAAAAAGGAAGACTTGGCCCACAGCTGTCTGGCACTGCAGCCTGCCTTTGCTACAACTGAAGAAAAGCACAGCTTGATCTGGAATCCCAAACTCACATCCTTAACTACCTGGACCTGCCTCCAAGCTGAAACCCGTTACTGGCTGCTATGAGCGATTCTGCCCAGCACCGGCTAGGGTGGCCTGGAAGCAGACCAGGCCCAGGACTCTGACCTAGTGGTTTATTACCCTTCTGTGGGGCTCTCAGCTATAAAAAGATCCTGGATGTTGTCAAACCATCTGGCTCACATACAAATGCCCACAGGACAAGGCTTAGTTTTTGATGGGACCAACTCAAGTCAAGCTGCTGATCAGCTCTATCTCTACTGCAGAGGTTAATTGCATTGCGCTCCTCACTTGTGATTCCTGCCAAAGCAAGCTGGGGGGACTGTGACCCTCCCATCTGCATCCATCTATCTATCTATCTATCTATCTATCTATCTATCTATCTATCTATCTTCTTCTTCTTCATCATCATCATCATCATCATCATCATCATCATCATCATCATCATCTGTGGGGCTAGTGATTGAACCAGCGGCATTCTACCTCTGAGCTACACATCCAGCCCTATTTTTTATTTGAAAATGGTCTCATTAAGTTGCTGAGAGTCTCCTTAAATTGATTGCTGAGGCTATCTTTGAATCTGCAATCCTCCTGTCTCAGCCTCCCAAGTACTGGGATTACAGGTATGCTCCTCCACTTGCTTTAGACAGATCAGACTCTGGCCTTCTCTGGAGGTTGTCTCCCTGCTGTTGATTCATAGTATGCAGCTTTCTGGGCGAGTTGCAGCTTGCAACAGTGGACTCATAGGCTGATGCCACCTTCCTCCCTTTTCTCTAGTACACACACCTTGGTGAGATAGGCTGTTTACTAAAATGTAGCTATCCCCAGAAAGAGTTTGGCCTTTTCTAGACTGCTAATGGATAAATAATCAGCACAAAAAGAGTAAAAGGTTACAGAAACCCATTGTGAAAATTCAGGACTTCATTCTTTATTAGTTTGCTAGAGTCACCATAACAAAATACCACATACTGGGTGGCTTAGGCACTAGAAATTAATTTTCTTATAGATCTGGAGGTTAGAAGTTCAAGAGCAAGGTGTTGACAGGTTTGGCCTCTCTCCTTGGTTTGCCTACAGTTGCCTGCTTTCTCTTTTTTAAAATTTTATTTATATATTTGTTTATTTATTTGGTACTGGGGAATGACTCCAGGGGCATTCTACCTCTGAGCTACATTATCAGTCCTATTTATTTATTTATTTTACTGGGGATTGAACCCAGGGGCGTTCTACCTCCGAACTACACCCCCAGCCCTTTTTTTTTTTTTTTTTTTTGCGGTACTGGGGATTGAACTCAGGGGCATTCTACCTCCGAGCTACACCCCCAGCCCTATTTTTTATTCTTTATTTTGAAACCGGGTCTCACTAAGTTGTGGAGTGCCTCACTAGGTAGCTGAGGCTGGCCGCGAACCCGGATCCTCCGTTCTCAGCCTCCCGAATGCTGGGATTACAAGCTTGCGCCACCACGCCCGGCTTCCCAGCCCTATTTTTTATTCTTTATTTTGAAACAGGGTCTCATTAAGTTGCGGAGGGCCTCATTAAGTAGCTGAGGCTGGCCTCGATACTGGGATTACAAGTGTGTGCCACCACATCTGACTATTTTTTTATTTTGAAATAGGGTCTCACTATGTTGCCGAGGCTAGCCTCAAACCTGCAATCCTCCTGTCCCTGTCTCCCAAGTACTTTGATCATAGGCATGTGCCACCTCACCTGGTTGACTACTGATAGCCTTCTCATGTCCTCACATGTCCTGATGTGTGTCTGCATCCTCATCTCCTTTTTTTTTTTT
>PVLC010043354.1:0-12646 GCA_004027655.1 Graphiurus murinus | reverse complement strand
AACACTCATGGGCCACAGAGGGGGATAAGTTGTATCAGGATGCTCCTAAGCAAAAAAAAAAAAAAAAAAAAAAAAAAAAACCTCATCTCCAAACCAAAACTCAAATCCAAAAGAGCTCATCTCCATTGAAAAAGAGTCCTGTCTTATTCCCTCTTCAAGATTGGTCTGTATGTGTCTCTCACTCTGAACCCCATTATGATGTATAATTACAGCGCACGAATAAAAGCATATTTAAATACTAAAAGACAGGTCTGCTCCATTATGTGAAAATACCTTATTCTTTGTCAATTTAGTAGTTCTCATGGCACTTAGCACTGTGGCTTGCACATAGTACGTACTCAAGAAGTGTTTGAAGAATGAATCTCATGCTTTGATTTTTAGCCAGCCCATTACAAAGCAATACACGTCCATCAGTTCTCAGCAGAACATACATTAAGAACTCCCTAAGCATGATATCACACCATCTGTGCAGTATGTGCTCATCAAAGCAGTGCTGGAAATACAAATGAGATCACAAGGAAAGTCTACTACATACCTCCCTTGAGACAAGCTTAGACACACCAGCAGGGAGTGCTTACCTGCCAGAGGCATTTAGGGGAAGACCACTGAATTTGTCATAGCCGTCAGGACCATAATCCCAAAGAATTTTTTCAGCTGCTATGAAGTAGTGCCTCTGTTGACCCTTCATCTTGGGGTGAGAAATGGCACCTTTGCAGTTACCAACATCGTATTGTCCCAGCATACCAGCTGCAGAACAGAGGAAAACCACAAGCCAAAGTATAAATGAAATCATACAGGAAAAGACAAATAGATTTGATCTAAGGAATATTCAAAATTCCTATACAGAAAATTGGACTATAAGCAAAGTTAAAAACAAAGAATAAAAGGTGGGGAGGGAGATATTTGTAACATATAAAGAAGAAAAAGTAAGTCTCCAATAGAAGAGAGACATAGATTCTTCACAAAAGAAATAATACCAGCCAATAAACAAATGAGAAAATAGTTCAATCTTAAAAAAAAAAAAAAGTTCAATCTTAATAGCAATCAAACGGCACCACTGTTCATTGATCAGATTGGTAAAGAAAAGAAGGACTAATAATTCTTAGTGTTGGCAGGTGAATAGAGGAAAGCGTATGCTCACATATTGAGGGTGGAAGAGCAACAATTTTAAAAAATGAATTTAGTAATATATGTCTAAAATCTTTAGACAAAAATGAAAACATATATGTAAATTGTTTATTTTAAAATTTTTTAAATGTACTTTTATTGGTGCATTATAGTCTCACATCATAATGTATATCATGTTGACAATGACAGTCATGCACAAAGCACTTGGTGGGCCCCCCTCCCATAAATTGTTTATAAAGCAAAACAAAGAGAAAATACAAGCGTGTTTATCAATAGAGTGTTGGTTAAGTAAATTGTAACTTCCTTTTTATGGACACTAGAAGCATTAACAATGATGAAGTAACTATATTTACTGACGTGTAAATGTTGCTTTAATATGTTAATAAGAGGGGAAATAAGTTATGGAGAAGTACTAACTGATTTCATTGTATAAAATGGCATGTGTGTTTATATATAAAGGTATAGTAGAATGTAGTGAAAGAGCATATTCATCAAGATGTGATACCAATATCTCTAGATAGATTACTGGTTTTTAAATCAAATTATACATATTTTATAAAATTTTAAATTAATTTTATTGGTATATTGTAATTGTACATGATAATGAGGTTCGTAGTGATACATTCATATATGCACATGACATTACTTGGTCTATTTCCCTGCTCTCCCTTTTCCCCTCTCCCCTCCTCCCTCCCTGTACATAACAGTGAGATTCATAGACGCAATAATTTTCTTTTCTGAAGATATGGACAAGTTAGGTAATGCTGTGTATCAGTAAATGTGTAAACAGCTACTGGCCAGATTTAGCAATCTCACTTGTCTCAAGTGGCTGCTGTTGTCTTGATTTTAAGTCTCGATGCGGAACACCAAGGTCAAAGAGTTTTTTTCCCAGGTTTGACAGCATAAAACCCTTTAAGAATAGGAACCTGTCTTGTTTGTTCTTGTCTCCTAGACCAGTATCTGATACATATTAATTGATCAATCTTGAGTTGAATTTCATTTAAACAAACCAGCTGACTAATGCTAAGACTAGTTGTACAAGGTTGACAGGAACATGGATGTGTTACTAAAGCAGCTCTTAATGGTTAGACATCTGTACCTATTAGTGATTTATGTAGTCAGTGGTATACAAATATAATCAGACATTATTTCTTCTGTGTTGGTCTCATTGACACATATTTTTCTCTTCCTGTTTCTACCATCTAAACCAGACCCTTTATGTCAGAATTCTAATGCAGCCAGTGCTTCTTAACCAGCATTTGGTTGCCAGAATTTCCCCATAGAATCCTTTCTGCACACATATATCATATTAATCTTCCTCAAATGCCACACTGATTATAGTATGTCCCTAGTGTGTCTGAGGATCTGGAAGGACTCCCGGTTGCCTTCCCAGACACAGTCTACCTCCTTATCCTGGCCATTCAAAGCCCTCCCACCAGGGCCCAGTCCTCCCTCAGAGGATTCCCTCAGTCATTAGTGCTTTAGCACAACCTTATGGTCCAGCTCAGTAAGGACCTATTCTGTATTATCCTGATGATGCAGGACCAAGTCATATAAGTCAGCAAATGTTTTTCATTCACTTTTCATGGGCCGTGAAAAACACCACACATCAATTGATTCTTTTCACAAGGAAGAACATTCTGATACAGCCACCATGAGCTGAGCTGATGCAATATGTTAAAAGGAATTCAAGGACTGCATGGGGAATTGGTCACAACTATAAAGTCCTTCCCAGTGCTAAAAGTTTATTATTCTACTTACAGTCACTGGAAGGGAATATGTGCTTTTCTCAGGTCATGTTTCTTCTTCTATCAGCAAAAGCTTTCTCCCCTTCATCTATCCAGTTCCCACCCACATTTTAAGGCTCAGATTAGGAGCCAACTCCTCAGGAGTCACTCTGCTCTCAAGTTGTGACTGTAAAGTGCCTAAAGAATGTCTTATTGTGCCTATATTTTCTTTTTTTTCAGTACTGGGGATTGAACTCAGGTATTCTACCTCCGAGCTATACCCTGAGTCCTATTTTTTATTCTTTATTTTGAAACAGGGTCTCACTAAGTTGCGGAGTGCCTCACTAGGTAGCTGAGGCTGGCCACGAACCCGGATCCTCCTGTCTCAGCCTCCCAAATGCTGGGATTACAAGCGTGCATCACCACACCCGGCCTATATTTTCTCTTTTGTAAATATCTCACTAGGTCTAACTACTAGATTATAGGTTCCTTGAAGGTCTCGTCATTTTGTCAATCATCCCCCATCTTGTACTTAGGGAAGTGATTCATAGGTATCTGTTGATAGGATGCTAACTAAACGAGCACACTATTTTCCTATGTATTTAAGTAAATATAATGCATATAAGAATCTACCTAACAACACGTGCTGGACACACACAGTGACCATGTGCTTCAGTTGTACCATTCTAAGCATCTCCACACCTGTCGTCCTTTTTACCTTGTAGGTGATCGCTCACTTGGCAGGTTATCAACCACTTCCCAGGATTCTCGACTATCATTTCTGCCGTAAGGAAGGTGGCTGGGAACAGGTTGACCACATCAGTCCGATGCCCTCTGCTGATGAAGGTGTTACCATAAAAATAAATGGAATGAATGTCGATCTCATTTCCCATTCCAAAGAGGTGCCAGGACACAGATTCACCAACACACATTTCAGGTTCAGGGAAGTTTCCAAAGAGGTATCCATTGAGGGCTGAAAACAGAAAGACACTAGTGGAAGAGATTCCCCTACAGAGGCAAGCAGAATCAGAAACATTGGCGACATGTACTCTAGCACAGTAGGAAAACTAGATTGTTGGGTCTAAGGGGTTTTTTTGTACAGAAATCCTGGTTTTTAAGAAAAAATACACTGTCCCAAAAAGGGATGAAAAGCTTTGCATTGGTCTTTCTCAAGAGGAAAGCGCCTGATAAAAATGAAGATCAGCATGCATTAAAAACAGCCTTGGAAGCCGGGCGTGGTGGCGCACGCTTGTAATCCCAGCATTCGGGAGGCTGAGACCGGAGGATCCGGGTTCGCGGCCAGCCTCAGCTACTTAGTGAGGCACTCCGCAACTTAGTGAGACCCGGTTTCAAAATAAAGTAAAAAAATAGGGCTGGGGGTGTAGCTCGGAGGTAGAATGCCCCTGAGTTCAATCCCCAGTACCGCAAAAAAAAAAAAACAGCCTTGGAGCTGCTGGAGTCATGGAGCTGCTTGGAGTCATGGCATCAGGAATATTCATACAATAGTGCTGGGGTGTAGTGTAGATAACAGTGTTGAATATTTATTCAACAGTGCTATTCAAACTTCTATGGTGGTTCAGTCACCTCTTATAATAATCCTTTATCTGTACATCTGCCGTACACACCAGACCCCATGTTCCTTTACACTAGAAACCATCTTATTCATCTTGCAGCTACCGGGACCTAGTAGAAAAGCTGGAACATAGTATCTACTTAATTATCACATAAATGTGGCAAGATGAAAAGAAAAGAAACTGATTAGAGGGCATATATCTATTTTCACACACACACACACACACACACACACACACACACATATACACACATATTCTACTTCCTACTTCCTAATCTGGGTGGTGTGTGTGTGTGTGGTAAAGCATAGAAAAAAAGCAGTTTTTACTAGATGTTACTGAGGCAGAATCTTGTTGGTTTAGCTTATGTCACAGTCCAGTGCTGAATATTTTTAAACCAGCTAGGTGACAACCAGGACCAAACACAGTAAAGAACTTGGTATTCGGGACTTTAAAAAGTCAAGGCTTCCCTTCTTAAATTCAAATTGAGTTTAAAAAGCTATTATTACTAAGATAATAATGACTTAGGCAGCACAATTAATTCTACATGATTTTAGTAAATGCAAATAGATTGATCAACAAACCTTTTATTGATTGAACATCTTTCATAGACTACTTTTTTTCTTTTTCTATACTTGGTTATGTCTCTTTGGATAGTCTTGGAAAAGGATTTGTTTGCAAACACCTACTTCTTCATACAGATTAGTTTTTATTTAAAATTTAGTCTATATTCGCTCATGTAATTTATTCCTTTTGCTGGGAATTTTCACTCCAAACGAATAAATACTATAGTAAGAAGGGTTGTGTGGGCAACTGAGTTTTTTTGTTGTTTTGTTTTGTTTCATTTTGTTTTTGTTGTTGTTTTGTTTTTGGTAATGGGGATAGAACCTAGGGGCATTCTATCTCTGATCTACACTACACCCCAGTCCTTTTTATTTTTTATTTTGAAACAGGGTCTCCCTAAGTTGCTGCAGCTGTCCTTGAGCCTGTGATCCTCCTATCTATCTCAGTCTCCCAAGTCCTGGGGTTATAGGTGTGTGCTACCATGCCCGGCTGCAACTGAGTCTTAAATCATCAAGATACCTAGTAGTTTCCAGCAGTATTTCAGACCTTCACTCCCATTTTATAGAGAACAAGAATAAAGCTGGTTATAGCAATATATTTGAATTTAGATCTTGTTTATTTCATCCTTCAGTGTTCTTCTGCCTCCCTCCCTCCTTTCTTTCCTCTTCCTCATGTCCTTCCCACCTAAAATGTTTTTCAGGCATCACTACACCCAAGGTTGTTGAAATCTTACCAGAAGGAAAAGAAAGGGTGTGTGATGGAAATAGCAAGAGTACTGATAACTGTGCCTCAACATGCTTTAGAATCAAACACAGCCAAATTAAAATACATCTGCTACTAGATTTTCACTTGGCTTCTCTCAGGCAACTGCCTGGCACTAATTATGACTTTGACCTTAAACAAATCATTGATGGTCTTGACCTCACTTTCTTCATCTGTAAAAGGGGTCAAGGTTGAACTCCAGTTCCTTCCATTCTTTTTATGATTTTATGACTACATTAAGGCTGCCTCGGTGGGCTGACTCTGAGATACAAACAAGCAAAAGATGGAGAGGATTTATCAATGAGTGAAGTGGCTGTTTACTTTGAAGATTTCCTTTATATTCACTAGCTCTCTCTAGGAAATGACTAGAAAAAGACTGCTTAATTCCCAATACTAAAATGCTGCCTTAAGCCACTGCTCTGCAATATAGACATGGACAAAATATCTGTTCCAAGTGATAGGGTAACTATAGAAATTCACCATTTGGAACAAATACAAGGTGTGATATACAACAGACGATCAATAAATCTTGTTGCTTTAAAGAATGCCTGGGGAACATAACACATTCACAAGTGTCTATTTAAACACCAGGTATATCACAGTTCTTAAAATTTAGCAGCCACTCAAAAATGATTAATGGATAAAGCAAGCAGTTGCAAAACACAGGATTAACTCAGCAGTGATTTCATGCTTCTACATCCACCTAGGCTCACCGTGGCCACAGATTCTTGATTTTAACATTGATCCCTCCATCACAGCCTCATCAATCCTCATTAATTCTCTGCACCAAATTTACCTGTATCTATTGCCTTGTCCCTTCTAAGACTGTTTGGGTGTCCACATGTATTGTCTTATATCACTTTCGAACCACTGTCATCACTAAAATTATACATCGTGCAAAACTAGGTCCAACGTTCTCACGCATCTTGCCTCCCTCAGAGTACCTCCTAGTACAAACAGGTATTTAAGAACATGGGAGACACTCACCATGCATTTTGTTGCTCCTCTGGAAAACAGCATCACCTTTGTCAACTGAACTGGGGTCAGTGCAGAAATGCTGGATATTTTCATCAAGGTACCAGCTTTGATTCTCGTCCACAAGAGTAAACATTATAACAAACTCTCGATCCACATCAGTCCTTGTCCCAGAGTATCTATTCAGGATACCTATCAGGCACATCCAAGAGAGTGGAGAGAAAAGTTCAATGTGGACTAATTCAAAGCGAGCTTTCCTTCCTGCCAATGGTATCTGGTAGGTTTGAAGTCTGCTGAAGACCTAAATATACAAGGTTAACCTGCAACTCACAATAGAAAAGTAGCAAAAGACTTTGATGGAAACGACAAAACTATAGAACTGCAAAGTCATAAAACACAAATCTGTACAACCACAGTCTTGGAACCCTGGCTATATCTCAAGGAGGTAGGCTTTATTGACAAAGCACAGACACTAAATCGGTTAATAGGAAATAAAACAGCAAACTGATTATCTGAGTGAAATCCTGAGCAAAAGGCATTCCTGGTCATTTGACTAAATTTTTTACTTTTCTAATGTCTTTTTAAATTTTTTTTTTCAGTGCTAGGGATTGAACTCAGGACCTCAGGCATGCTAGGCAAGAAGTCTACCACTGAGCTACACTCCCAGCTCTTATCTTATTTTGAGACAGGGGCTTCCTAAGTTTCTTGGGCTGGCCTCAAACTTATGATCCTCCTGCCTCAGCCCCCAAAATGCCTGGGATTTCAGGCATGTGCCAGCACATCTGGCTTTTTTTTTTTTTTTAACAAAGGCATATGTTTCAGAAGTGATGATTCTTAAAACAGAATCATTGCCTTTTGCTATGGTGTCAGATTAAATATACACATTAGAATAATTGCCAAAATCTTAAAGATTTGGAAGAAGAGACACATTCTGTGTGAAGCAGGGAAGATAGGTAGAGTAAGACCTGAGTCTTGTTCACACTTTCAACACATCAGTTACCCTGGGGAAGGGGAGGTTCCTTACCTTCCTTACACACCAACAGGGGGCCAATCAGCCCGGAGCAGATGTCCTTGGGGGCGTCAATGTGTGAATGATACACCCAGGTCAGGCAGTTGGCATCTGCAGGAGCAGGCGCATATTCTTCTCTCACTGGCCAGACATAGGTGTAGTTTTTGCCAGGAGGAACCATGTCATCATCCTTGTTCCTTCCAGATGTTCCATCTGGGTACAAGGCTCCTTTCAAGAAAAGATAAAGCATAGCTAAAACACACAGAGATGCCAGGCTAGAGTGGAGAGGGACAGAGCTTTGGAGTCAAACATTACTCAATTTAAATGTATTTGCCATAGAACTTGAGGCAAGTTACTTTGATTCTCAACACTTCATTTTTCATTGGTAAAACTAGGATGTTGGTGTTTACCCCACAGTGAGGAGACCTCAATGAGGCAACATGTACAGAGCACTTTGCACAGAAACCAAAACATTATATATGTGCAAAATAAAGACCTTCTGCTGGCCTACTGCAGTGATCAGAAAGATCTCAATCCTCCTCACTTAACATCGAGTAGGAAAAGGAAGGAGAAGCAGAAGGAGAAATAATGGAAAACTTCTTGAGGACTTATTTCACATTTTGCACTTGTATAGATCTCATGAGAGATAGGAAGGGACAGTAAACCTTTCTTCCTGCTTCCAGGTATCTTACAGTTATGTGTGAGCAGACCAGAATATGCATTTTTAACACATAGGAGGACTGGAGGATAAAGCAGAGTGATGTGTAAAATGTAATTTGGGGTCAAATTATACAGGATACCCCAAAGGAGACCTGTACCATACAGGGCAGGTGGGCACAGCAGCTGTTGCTCTGTTTTATAAACCAAGATTACACTAGATTTCCAATTAAGGACAGTCTACTGCTAAAAATAGTGTAGAAGGCAGGTGACCAGCCTGTGCACAGTATAGTGATCAGAAGCTTCGTTATGTAGGTGGCATTTGAGGGCCCTCAAAGGCCTGGGAGGAGTTGGACTGTCATGGAAAAGAAGGCTGAAGGGCGAGAACAGACAGGGAGAGGGACATGGTGCATTCCAAGTCCATTCACCATCATCTGCTCATGCACTTGCCACTTCATTCATTCATTCATTCATTCATTCATTCATTCATTCATTCCACAACATGATGAAGATAAACCACAGGCTAATGAATTCGTGAAACTTGAGGCAAATAAATTCAAACAGGATAGTAAGAGCTAGAGTCGCCAAGGCAAGCCTAAAAAAAGACATGGCCAAAAATTGAATGTTACCTCTTAAACAAATTCTACCATGAAAACATGACTTGTTTAGAGAAGGATGCCAGAAGAAAAAAGACAACAGGTAAGTCCCTACTATGTGCTGGGTCTAGTGGATACTAGACACATTTACTCTTCAAAGCAGCCCCATATGGTAGGTATTGATATTGGCTTTATAGATTAAATTAACACTGCTAGCATGTGATCGACCCAGGTTCAAATCTATTTGTGTCTGTCTTCCCATCAAAATTACTGAAAACAGCGTATAGACTTTTCTTTTACTTATTTGTTCACCTAACTTTCTTTTTGCATATTAACTTTAATTAAAAAAATATGAACCACATTATAGTTTAAATCCATATACTACAGAATACTTAAAGTATACAGATAAAGTCAGAGAAACACTATAAAGAGGAAACAGGAAGCTTTTTGTAGTGGCATACACCTATAACCCTAGTACTTGGGAGGCTGAGACCGGAAAATTCATACATTTGAGTCCAGCCTCAGCAACATAGTGAGGTCTGGTCCTCAGCAAATCAGGGAGACCTTGTTACAAAATAAAAAATAAAATAGCACTGGGGATAAACTCAGAGGTAGAATGCACCTAGGTTCAATCCCCAGTACCAAAAAAAAAAAAAAAAAAAAAAAAAAAAAAAAAAAAAAAAAAGAGGAATCAGGAAATAAACTTAATTATCTATAGCCCTGCCATATTAAGTGTAGCTCTAAATTTCTGTTTATATTTATGCCATTCTGTTAGATATACATTTAATATATTAGATTAATATAATTGGGTTATATTATTTCTTTATCCATCAAAGGAAACTTACTAGTTCCTTAACAGAGGAACATTTTGCTAGTCCTAAGTTATAAGAAAGTATTTTCTAGAAAATCATTATATACACAGTATTGAGTAATGTAATGAAATATGTATTCAATGTTCTTAAGAATGGTTTCCAAAAGATGTAAAAACACTTTTTTTTACATTTTTCTCAATATGAGGTGAGAATATAACACTGAATAGGATTTTGACAAAGCCATTTTTACTCAAAGTTAAAAAAATGACATCTGCTGCTTTTTTCCTTAGTGATCTAACCTAAAAGAGGAAGAAAACCAAGTAAAAATCCAGAAGGCTATCCTACATCCATTAAACAAACATTTTAAAATTCCTCATATTATGTGACCTCTCAGCAGCATATGATGTCATTTACACTCCCTCTCTCCTTAGGCAGTCCTCTTCCTGACTCCTGTGACATTGCCCTGTCTTCTTGGCCTCTCTTCAGTCCACTTTTCTTGTTCACCCCCCCCCATCTGCCATTTACTCTGAGAAACCCGCTGCTACACAGCTGGCTCCTTCCTTCCCTGTCCAGCACTCCTTCCCGTGGCCCCCACATACACAGTTCCACCAATCAGCCACAACGCAGTGGCTCCCACTTTTATCTCCAGCCTGGATGTCACCTACAAGCTTTGCACTGATACCAAATTGTCCATTTGATATCTCTATATGCAGATCTTAAAGATCTCTGACGCAGCCTTTCCTGGGACCATTCACGACCTCTCCTCTGCCAAGCCTGGTCCTCACCCACTGTTTCTTCTCCCAGTGAAATGCATCACCAGGATTCAAAACCAGAAGCAAAGGGAATATTCTTATAGTCTTTCTCCTTTACAGCTTCCAAACCACCATGAGAACTTCTCCCTGCTTCTTCTCAAATTCACCCATTTCTGACAATCTTCCCCCACCATCATCGCCGTCATCCAAACTGCTATCAGCTCTCACCTGGGCTCCTGCAGTAACCACCTAGCTGACTTCCCTGAGTCCCCAGCCTCTCCCATCCATTTTCCAAGCTATAGCAAGAGTGATATTCTAAAATCCCAAATCTGATTACATTGTTCCCCGCTTAAAATCATTCCACGGCTTTCCATCAGTATCAGGATGAAGGTCAAATGTGTTTAGCAGGATTTCAAATTCCAAAATGGTCTGGCTCCAGCAATCCTGAACCCTCTGGAGTGAATCAGTTTTCTAAAATGCATTCACACAGAGAGAAGGACAGCAGAGAGCCAGTGGTTCCACTCACAGCCACTGGAATCAGACTGCCTAGAATCAAATCCTATCTCCATCACTTGCTAGCAATGTGATCTGAAAGCTTCCCTCTTTTCTATGAGTCTTCGCTTCTTATTTGTAAGAGGATGATAAGTATAATAGCTACCTCATAGAATTGTTGAGGCTTATATGATACAATATCCACAAAGCACCTGGTATATAGCAAGATGATGATTGTTATAACACCTACCTCACAGAGTCGTTGAGGCTTATATGATATCATATCTATAAAGCATTCATCACAGTGCCTGGTATATAGTAACCATTTGGTAAACATTGGCTATTATTTACCCATAGCACTTCCTTAAGTTTTCAATTATATGTATATATTCATATACATATACATTGCACACATACTTTATATGGTATGTGTGTGTAATTGCTTGATTAATTTCTACCTCTAATGTTAGACTATAAGTTTCATGAAAACAAGCAGCAGGCTTCTTTTTGCTCATTATTTATCTGCAGGACTACCCCAGGGTTTGGTGTAGTAGATACTCGATATATATCTGTTAAATAAAATAAAGAATGAATGGCATTACCTTGTGCTGTCTTTTTACAAAGCCATATAAATAAAATGTATGATTTGGAAGCTTTTGAATCTTTATATGGAAAGGCTGAAGGTCTGAGTTGGGAGACAGTGGATAGGTAGCTAGAGGATTTGTCTTGAAGCTTCAATGGAAAGCACTGGTTTTGCTTTGATTATATGATACAAATCAATACAAACATCAATTGTTCTAGAGACTTTTATTTGCAATTTACTGAATTAGCCTTGTTTCTCTGTCTTCTGCTTATTAATAATATTATTATTAAGAGCAGGGCATGGTGGCACATGCCTGTAATCCCAGTCCTTGGGATGCTGAGACAGGAGGATCACAAGTTTGAAGATAGCCTCTGCAAATAGTGATATTCTTATCAACCTGGCAAGAACTTGCTTCAAATTAAAAATAAAAATAGGACTGGGGGCATAATTTGGATGTAGAATGCCCCTGGGTTCAATCCGCGCTACCACCATATGTATATTATTATTATTCAGAGTTGTTGATGGTCATTATTGAATGAGGAGCTAGAGTCCCATATAAATCCCTGTCACTTTTTAAGATGAAGACTATCACTGGGATCCAAAATCAAGTGTGAATATAAAGTAAGAAATTCATTTAGGGGTGGTAGCTTATTAATGGCTCGGAGAGTCATTCCCCCAAAAGAAAAAAAATTTTTTTTTATTTACATTTTTATCATAATGGGGGATTGAACCCAGGGACAGTTTACCTCCAAGATATACCCCCATCCCTTTTTATTTTGGGGTTTTTTTTTTTAATTTTTTTAGCATGGATTTTTATACATTTCTTGGATACAACAGGGTTAATCATACATCTTTGTTGGGTACAAGCTAGTATAGGTAAAGACATCCATGCACACATTTCTCATTAACACTTCCCCAATTTCCACCCCCCTCCCTCCTTCTCCCTCCTTCTCAAGGTCAGTTTAGTGATTGACTTTGATGTGATCTTGTAAGTACATCATGCTCATTAGGGTGTCCC
>PVLC010043353.1:0-12600 GCA_004027655.1 Graphiurus murinus | reverse complement strand
AATGCTGGGCTTCATTGAGTTCTTCAGATAATGCTGCTTTATAGTTCAAGTTTATGTTTGTAATTTGATCTTCCCACTTTTTCTTTATGAAGTCATGAAAATACAATATACAGTTTTGAAAGTATACTAAACAATGCATCTGCATGTTTGTATCTTTTCCAGAATGGAGCCCCCATATCATGCAGAAGTCATTCCTCAATTTCAGGTGCTTTGGCTGGATGATGGCATTTATTTTTCTCTAAATCGTTGACATTTAAAAAAGTATTCCCTTTATGTCTTCTGTAACTTTGGATTTATTTTATATTCTCTTCCTGATTATTTTATTACCTTCACTTATGGGACTACAGAATATTTTGTTACTTCGAATAAGTAAACCTCCTAGGTGTCTTTTCGGCTGTGATTTTGTTCTCCTTCAAGGATGCTTTTCTTACAAAGGAGTGTTGTGTGCCATTCGCCTGATACCGGAAAAATACCATGCTTTGCCAGAGCTCATAAAGGACGCCCCTGCTACTGAGCCATTTTTCATGTTGCTCGCTTGGTTTAGGATTATAGAGACACCTATGAAGGAATCATGGAACAGAGCTGAATCTTTTTTTTTTCTTGCTGTTGACTACTATTTTTTTTGCTTTCTTTAATCATAACCATGGGCACAAAATGAATATATATATTCCTTCTCCTGAGTATAGAGGCTTTCTAGACTCAGAAACTCATGCAGATTTTATCAACTTTCTTAAAAAAGATCCTTATTTTAGATTCCAGGCTTGAATCTTAGATTATGACACCCACTGGCCAATGAAGGCATCAATTCTACTTTGCTAATCTGATTCCAAAAACCATATTTGTTTTCAAATATAAATATATCTGCTAATATTTCATCATTTTAATGAGTAAACTTTGAGTTTTTTTTATTGTTGTTTATTTGTTGTTGTTTTGTGGTACTGGGGATGGAACCCAGGGGCATTCTACCTCCACGCTATACCTCCAAACCCTATTTTTTATTCTTTATTTTGAAACAGGGTCTCACTAAGTTGCAGGGGACCTCACTAAGTAGCTGAGGCTGGGATATTCCAGTCTCAGCCTCCCAAGTACTGGGATTACAAGGGTGAGCCACCATGCCTGGCTATGAACTTTGTTTTTAAGGCCATTTTAAGTTGCAGCACAATTGAGTGGAAAATGAAAAGAGTTCCTCTATGTTGTCATCCCCAGACTCACACATGACCTACCTCCCAGTGACATCTTGCAGCAGAATTATCCGTTTATTACAGCTGATGAGTAAACACTTACACATCAGTATCACCCAAAGTTTATGGTTCATGTAAAGCTCATATTTGGTCCTTTGGTGTGGTGTATGGATTTTGCCAAATGTATAATGATATGCATCCACCATTGGGGTATCATATAGAATGGTATCACTACCCTAAAAATCCTCATAAATATATTTATTTAACCACTGTTTCTATGTGGTTATAGTTAGCAAAAGAAAAAAAATAGTAAATGCTAACTTATATAAGCATGAAAATAGATGTCTCCCTCTAGGTTTTATATTTTATTGTTATTAAATAAAATATAAAAATACATGTTTGCAAGTTATTTATAGAAAGAGATAGAAAAATTCTCCAATGACCACCAAAGTGTTTAACTTTCAAGGATCATAAGATTAACAAAACCATCCATATGGTTTCAAAAATTAAACCATAATTTAAAAATTAAACCATAATTAAAAAAATTATTCAGTGTTACAAAACTCCAGATGAATAGGTGTGTGTGTGTGTGTGTGTGTGTGTGTGTGTGTGTGTGTGTGTGTGTTTTACGGTCAATCCATTTGGTTTGTTTCTTTTATAGTATATCACATTGCAATAAAATCTTTTACCCTATGCAACTAGAGTTTTGATGAAGTAATACAGAATTAGACACTAAGCTTTATTGCATATTTCACAGTTTTACAAGGATCTTTGAAGTATATAATGCTAAGTAATGTTTAAGATGGTTTCATAAAATTCTCTATTGCTTTCCTGTTTAGATTAGGCACTAGTGAAAATGTCATCAGAAAGAACATAAAGACCCTCTTTTTTTCTTTCTTTTTCTCTCACTATTCATATATATGTATAAATGCACCAGTTGGATATTGAAATAATGTATTATTTAAATCACATCTATAAAATGTTTAAAAAAGCTTTATCATTGTTATAGTATAGTATTGCTATATATTGGCACCGTTTGAATGCCATTTTTATACAAGAACTATTACAGAGAATCATTTTTAAAATCATATATTCTCCAATATGCCACTAATTTGTAAAAAATGAGTGAATATACCCAGTAAACTAATGAAATGATATTTCTAACATTTATGTCACTAATGCCTTAGGCCTTCTCCTGAACTTTTCAACTCGTGTGTGCCTCCTGATGACTATACATTTATGTGTGCCTCTGTGTGTGTGTGTGTGTGTGTGTGTGTGTGTGTGTGTGGCTTCTGAGATATCAGCTGTGTCCATATGATTTGTGGTAGAGAGAAATTCTCAAAAGTATAGCCAATTGGTTAGTAATATTAAAAACATTTCTACAACGTGATTTATTGGGTAATATCTTAAAACCTGCATTGAAATAACAGTTGTCATGCAGGCTGCCCTCTTCAAAATGGATACAATAACAGATTTTATTTTTCCTTCATTTTTGAAAAATTACCAGGCTACTTGTAATTTGGAAAAATACCCAGAGAAAGCAGGTTGATGGATTAACAAAAGACCTAAACATATTAGCAAATATGCCCTAATACATGATGCAAATATTCTGTTGAATATGTATGTTCTCCAGTGTTTATCATTTGTCATGCTTCATACTGCTGTTGACATTGGAAATATTAGGATTACCATGATCAGCATGAGGCAAACTTTACTGAGTGGAAAATAACTTTCTGTGTATAACTACTGACTGAAGAATCTCACTGCCATCATACTTATGACACCCTTATGTGCATAACCTGAGAAATATGAGGTTCATAATGGGTTCTGAAAAAATTATGCTAAAACACCCTGAGGCTGAACTCTACAAAGTGCAAAACTTCTCTTAGTTTGTTGAATGGTTTGGTGCCAAAACCCAGGACTTGTTTTAGCCACATTAATCCATTCTAAGCGTATAGAGTATGGGGAAGGAGTGGGGGAGATATTATTTAATTAGAATTATTGATACCAAAGGAGTTTAACAAAGTGAGCAAGGACGATGGTTAATGTGACTGAATTATAATCACTGACCAACCTATTAGAGATAGATGGAAGGAACGTTGGGCCATGAGGGAAATGGAGGGAAGGAACAACCATCATGCAACAGGGAGGGAACTCTCTATGAGCACAGGGCTGAAGATTGAGATTATGGCTGGGTGTGGTGGTACACACCTATAATCCTAGTACTTGGGAGGCTAAGACAGGAGGATTGTGGGTTTGAGACCAGCCTTAGCAACTTAGAAGGACTCTTGACAACCTTGTGAGACTCTGTTTCAAAATAAAAAAACCAAAAAGGGCTGGGGTGGGGGGGCAGTAGCTCAGAGGTAGCATGCCCCTGGGTTCAAACTCTAGTACCAAAAAGACAATAAAAAAGATTAAATTAATGGGGGGTTTGTCAGTACAAGTAATGGCAGGATGTAAAGTATAAGTTAAATATGTGTATTTGAATGTAAAGAATTATGGAACCTGGTGTCCTACTACTCTTGCATTGCAATGTTTGCTTTTAATAAAACCAAAAACTGCTCTTTCACCACCCACAGCTCACATCCTCCTGCGCTTCGTACTCAGTGCATCTTGCTGTCTGCTAGGTTTCCATCTCCTCCATGAGCAGTTTTGTGGTACCACTGGTCACAAACTACCTCTCGTTTCTCATCAATTACTTTACTCATACAAAACTTTGTAATCATCAAAGTATTTATTATTATTATTATTATTATTATTATTATTATTATTATTATTTGCGGTACTGGGCATTGAACTCAGGGGCATTCTACCTCTGAGTTACACTCCCAGCCCTATTTTTTATTCTTTATTTTGAAACAGGGTCTCACTAAGTTGCAGAGTGCCTCACTAGGTAGCTGAGGCTGGCCGCGAACCTGGATCCTCTGTTCTCAACCTCCCAAATGCTGGGATTACAAGCATGCGCCACCACACCCGGCTAGTATTTATTATTTATGAGTTAATTCACATGGGTATTGCCTATAGTTATGAAATTGTCGATGATTTAGATATCAAATAAGTACAAACAAGATCATGTCAACAAGTATATTAAATAGTTGATGAGCAAATTAATAAAATAATGAATATATGAATGACTGAAAGGAATGAGAGAAGTCCCTTTTTCTTCTAAAATTCTTTAGACAGCACTAAGGAACCTGATGCATTGGATCAAGTGGCTGTTGGGTCTAATGAGGTGTGACATTCTAATATTTTTACTTTTTATATCATCATTTGGCTTAATAGAGTCAATTGGTATAGGACATAGAAGGCATAAGGTTAATACTTAGTTCTTTTCTTAATAGTTCATAGACTTCTGAATGGCATGCAACTCGGATGGACTTAGTCTGTGTTTTTAAGGAAGTACATTTCTGCATAATGTAATGATGTCATAATGTTTTTATTTTCGTACCATCAGTTACCAACTGTGAAATATTGGGCAAACTTTCTGAAATTCTCTTCTTTCATGCACTATTGTTCATTTTAATAATCTTATGATTATGACACAATTAAAATAATGTGAAGATATCTTTTATAATAAAATGCTATAAAGAAATATTAAATGTTCTGATAATTGCCTTTCATTAATTTTTATGGAATTAATGATTCTGTTTTCTATTGCTATATTAAATATCCTCATCTATCTTTTTAAAAATGCGAATATCTCACAAAAGCTTAAGCCAGTTTGAATAAATATTAGTAATTAATATTAAACTCTAATAAAATTAAATATGAAGACATTACATATGACTGCTTGTTTACTAATTATTTACTTATTAATTTTGCTGACTTTAAACTTTTCTTTATTTCCTATTGTGTAAAAAGAAACTTTCTTTACACTTCAGAACTTTTTTTTTTTTTTTTTTTGCGGTGCTGTGGATTGAACTCAGGGGCATTCTACCTCCGAGCTACACCCCCAGTCCTATTTTTTTATTCTTTATTTTGAAACCGAGTCTCACTAAGTTGTGAGACTAGTGCCTCACTAGGTAGCTGAGACTAGCCGCGAATCCGGATCCTCTGGTCTCAGCCTCCCGAATGCTGGGATTACAAGTGTGTGCCACCACTCCCGGTTTACAGTTCAGAACTTTTCTAGCATACATTATATATTCCTTTTGGGGTGTATGTGTTAGTGATTTACCTTATTCCAATAACACAAAGTATAAATATATGTTATATTTTCACTTCTACTTATTTTGCTCTGTGGATATGCTCCCTTTTGCTTCTGCTAATTCTTTCAAACAACCTTTAGGGTAGACTGGTAATCATGTTAGCATATCTACTTAGCATGTAGGAACACTTGATTTACTGCTTTTGTAATCATGTTAGTTTATCTGCTCCAGGAGAATACAGGGTCAGGACAGTTTTCTTCCTTTGAGAGTAACCATGCCATTGGCCAAGTCAGCAGAAGCGAAGGCCAGGTTCTGTTCAGACTCCTATATCTGCATGATGTATGTCAACATAGCACAATACTATTGTTGACTGCATGTATTAAAAGAGCATCTTTTTAAAGACTCCTAAAAATAGTCCTTTACTATATCAAAATGTTTAAAAAGCCACGCTGTGACATGTTTACCTAATAGAGGTACTCAATCATTGTTCTTGTGCTTCTAGTTGAAATATAAAATACTATTATAATTGTTTAGACATTAGAAGTTCAAATATAATTGACATTCTCTCTCCTTTGGGCTTTATTTCCTAATTTCATTGTATTACTCCCTAAACTTTTACTTATAGTATTACACTTCTTTTTCCAAAATTAGATAGTGACAGAAAAAGACGGGGAAACATGTGTGCAATACAATCAGACTTCCAAGTTTACAAGACTGCAAACCTGTGAATTAAAAAAAAATTCCTTTTACAATGAACCAATGCTTTTTATAACCAGTATACACACAATTACTTTTCTACAAAACATGAAATGGAAGGACACATTTATTAACCCCCTTGTCCCCCTATGCATTACTGTGTTTAGTCTTAAACCTTAGCCATATGGTACAGCATCTGTGGAAGAAAATACTTATCTTTCTTAGATTCTGTTTCGAAATATAATATATTTGTCCTTTAAGTCATCATATTATGGGATAAAAGTAAATATCATTCATTATACTTCAAAATACAAAAATCAAAAAATAAGAATTTGTTAAAATGTAGACACCATGACATTCATTGGCAGTTAAGATGAAGAAATCACTTGAAACCATCATTTTATCCTCATTCCAAGAACAGGAAAACTAAGAAAGTGTAAAAAAATAATCATAGATTAGTTTGTTTAGCCCATCAAAGCTGCCAAAGAAACTGAAATGAATTATAAGGCAAACAGCGATGAGCCCTTCATGGGGCAAAGGAGAAGTAGGGTTGCTGTCACTACTGATGGCCAAGAACCATTTCACATCCCTGGGGAAGGAGGAGCAGGGGAGGAACATTCAGCGGCCTTATAGGGATGGAGAGGGAGATTAGAACCCAGAGAAGTCCAGTACCATGGTCCACGCCCTTGCCTGAGCTGACCACTGACTTCCATCAAGTGCACCAACCATGTTCTGAGCTCCGAGGGCTTGCCGTTCGCTCTTCCCCAGGTGCAAGGCAGCATTCACTGAAGGCTGGGCTGGGTGCAGGGCCCAGGAGCTGAAGGCTGTCTTCTTAGGGCCCTCCTGCCTTCACTGAGTACAAAGATCTGCTTTGCAAAACCTGAAGAAGGGCAGAGAAAATGGGGAAGCAGAAGTAGAGAGTGGAGACTTCCTACTGAATGCAGAAGCTGAAAGCCTAATTCTAAACTGAAAAATTCTTCAGCAGTTTAGACAATTGATGGCTGAGTGGCAGATCTGCTGATATCTCCAGAGTGCTGCTGAGGCTTGGATCTCAAGGAGTGTGGAAGGCAATGCTCTGATTCTTTGAAAGAGTTAGAGGTAGCGTCCACTGGCCTCTGCAGGGAGCAGATTCACTCAGCTCTCCATGGTAGGGCATAGACAGGGTGGGATAATGACTAGTCCAGGTGCAAATTATACTTACAAAACATTTTATATGCTTTTATATTTTTTATTGTTTTCTTTGTCAGAATATCTGGAATACATTTTTTAAAAAAATCAAGACATATAAAAAGTGACCCATGACCAATAGGACAAATAGTCAATAAGAGCAGACTCAGAGATAAGCAGATGTTAAACTCGACAAAACTCCCAAAGTAACAATTATAAATAAAGAATATCTGGTGTAAAAGATGAACAAGATGCTTGAACAAATGAAAAATTTAAGCTGAGATAAATGATAAGAAGCAGAATCAAAAGGAAAGGACAGAAATAAAAATAGATATAAAACATTAGAGATTCATTTAATGAGCTTACTGGCTGCATATAAACAGATAGATTTAACATAAAAACAACAGTAAGTGTAAAAAGCAAAATAAGATACTGCATATTAGTAATAATAAGTAAATATATCAATAATTTATAACAACACTAAATGTGATGTAGCGGAAATAAAAATATAGAAGGCAAAATTGGTATAACTAAAGGAAGAAAGGGACAAACCATGATCACTACTTGGTAACAAAGACAGAGCTATAGAATTAGGGGTGAAAGAGACAGAAATAATACAAATTCCCAATATCAGGAATCAAATTGTGAATATTGCTACATATCTCGAAGATAAGAAAATACTATAAAAGTTTATCTCGATATCTACATGATATGTAAAATTTCGTAAGAGACTTAAAATAAGTAAAAAAATCTAGACAATGGTTTATCTCCTAATGAAGTTGAATTTGTACTAAACATGTCTTTTCTCAAGTGAGATTGCAAGCGCAGATGGCTTTATTGATCAATTAGATGTAACCTTTAAAGGAGAAATAATGCTGATCAAATGTCAATCCTACACAAATTATTTTAGAAGAGTAAACACCCCAAACACATTGTGAAACCTAGAGAACTTGAGAGGGAAATCTAATGAAGAAACTGCAAAATACGAGTCTTATATATAACACTCTTTCTGAACAACATCACAAAGAGCATTGGGAACTATATATAACTAATTGCATCTAGCAGTAGATAAAAAGGGTAAAAAAATCACGGCCAGTTTGATATTTCCCAGGAATAAAAGTGTAATTTGACATTTAATAATCGATCAGTTATTAATAAAATTTAAATTTTATGTATGATCTTTTTCATAGATGCAGAAACAAAATTTGAAAAAATTCAATATATATTTCTGATACCTCCTCTAGGCAAGGCAGAAATAACAGGGACATGACTCAGGCTCATAGAGCTCGTCAGTACTACATCACACCTAACGCCATATCTAACAGAGAAATGATTGAACACCTTCCCATAATAGCAAAGACATAGCAAGAACTTTCCCTGCCATGACTTCTATTCAGCAATGCACCTCAGGTCTTTTCAATTGGATTTTAGCCTAAATAAGTAAATATGAAAATTTTGGAAAAAAAACTTTATTTACATTTGAGATGATTGCTTAAGTGATAATCCTAAGAAGTATAATTACAAAACAATTCCAAAAATAGTAAGTGAATGTACTAAAGTTACCCAATGACTACAGAGGAAGGTCCATACTATTTCAAAATACTAATAGCATAATAGCAAACAATAAAACATAAAATGTTACTTAGGAAAAATGTAACCAAAGACATGTAAGTCTTTAATACTACAAAATTAATAAAAATCTATATATATATAATCCATATATATGTATATATATATATTTATATGACAGGTTACTTTTGAAAAATTGCCAAAATATTCAATAGGAAAGAGATGATGGAACAATTGGATATGCAAAAAAAAAAAAGTCCAGTTACCATCTTTCTTCCTCATATGCTGTATATGTTTATATATGTTATTCTGAAGGAGGGAGTCATAAACCTAAATGAAAATATAAAACTAAACCATCTAGAAGAAACATAGGATCATTCATGACCTTGAGGTAGGAAAAGATTTTTCAAAGCATTCACAAAACCCAGTAGCCTTATAAAATTGATAAAATAAGCTTCACCAAAATGATAATTTTCTTTTTTTATGATGACATAGCATTAAACATAGACAATCCATCCATAAGGGAAAATATCTGCAAGCTTTGCATTCACAATATATAAACAAAAATACATGCAAAGGGCAGACACATTGAAAATGAGAGAAAACTGAGGAAGGAGGCAACCCCCCAAAAGAAGATATCCACACAGTCAATGAAGAGCCTAAAAATAAGTGTTCAAAATACTAGTCATCTGGGAAACCAACTTAAACCAAAATATGGTACAATTTTCTCATTAATAGAATGATGGAAATTAAAATGACTGAAAGTAATAAATGGTGGTGAGGACATGGACCATTTGGTAGTTACTTAGCATTTACTGATGTGTTTTAAAAATGATCCTTTGGAGAACTATTCACAGTTTCATATAAAATTAAACATACATCTACTTTCTGAAACAATGGCTCTACTGCTAGGTATTTAGCCAAGAAAAATGAAAACATATGTTTTAAAGAAAAGGCTTATATAAGAACCTTCATAGTACTCTCATACATATTAGCCCTAGACTAGAAACAATGCAGATGTCCATCAATATATGAATGTTCTACTGTTATACAATCAAATATATGTTATACATCAATATACAAATGTTCTGTTGTTATCCAGTCAAATGCCAATGATAAAGAAATAACTACTAATATATAAAAAGATGAATCTCATGAGCACTATGTTCAGCAAAAAATGGCTCTTTCAAAACATAAAGTTCACCAAGTGCAGTGTGCATGTATGTCCCTATCATCCTGAACTATCATTGCAATGATAAAAGACCAACATTTAAAAATATACAACGCATGCATGCATAATTTGTGAATTTGCATGATGTTGCAGAACAAGCAAAATCAATCTGGGGTTTGTGGGGTGAAATAAATCAGATTAGACGGTGACTTGGAAAACTGAAGAAGGTATCCAAAGTAACCATGGGGGCCAACAGACATACTCTTACCTCTCGATGGTGGTGATCACACAGAAATACGCAATTATTAAATGCTGTCATTTTGCTACATATAAATTACACTCTAATACAAAAAAATATGAAATTTAAAAGAATTTTTTAAAGGTGTGAGTCAAAGGACCATAAATTTACAGATTGGTAATGAAAATACCTGGTCCTTTAAAAATTTTTCTGCCGAAAAGGCAGAAAAAATGAGAAGTATTTGTATCATCTAGTATAACGCCTTCATATTTCGAGGAGTGAGTACACTTCTTTTGAATGATTTTTTTCCCCTTATGCTCCATCACATAGTATTTAAATTTCAAACTGTTGTTGATTGAAGTGAATTATAGGAAATGAAGCAAAGTAGTATATAGCATATCATTAAGATGACACCAATTGAAAGGAAAACTTATGATTCAGTTCTTTGCTGCTTCCAAGCTACAAAGTAGATTTTTAAAATAAAAATAATTAACAAATTGTAAAATATTTTACACATGTAATGTAGATTTTGTATTTTCGTCTTATGAGCATTTTTTATTCTACCTTCCCATTCTAAAACTGATTGGTTTTGGTAAGCGACACCATATTAAAAAATATGTTCACTATACTAGTTAATATAAATATAGCTAGTATATTCAAAGGAGGCCACTTAAGAACGTTTAGAACACTTGTCACTCTGATTTGCCTGTGCGCCAAATCCCTGCCACTGGTGGGCTCTCTTCTCTCACCCGTTTTAGTTTCTATTAAAAAGTGATGGCCTCGACCTCCCTGAACTTTTCCCTTCTTTTGAAATTCCAGGATTATCTTTCTGTATACACCTATGTATGGACACTACATGGGCCTACTTTGCTACGATAATTTCACGCACCACGGCTCGCACAAACCATGGTGGAACGGAACGGTTGTGATACATTTGTGCTGTTAAGTCCGTGCTCGCTCTGAAAGGACAAAGCAACCGTGATGTCGTAGCAGGAGAAATACCAGCACTATTTCCAAGGAGCAAAAAAAAACCCAAAGTTGAAGAGATTGTGCGCATGAACCGAACAGCATAATAGTTACTTCCCGATTTCATCCTACTATTGACTGACTTCCACTGATTTTTTTTTTTAAATCATAATCCTTTTTTTTTTTTTTTTTAATTCTGAGATTGCTTCATCCAAATTGTGTAGCTTCAAACAATGTTGACAGCAGCCCAGGAACAGCTGGGAGGAAGTTCAAACACAGGTCAGCGTGCGGCCTCACTGAGCTAAGATTTCTACATGTTTAGCCTAAATTAGAAGGGCATTAACAATCAATGTACTGTGATGTGAAATGTCAGTTCTGAGTCTTGCACACAAACACTGTGCAGAGACGTGGACGGGGTGTTGCCTTACAGATATGATGTGTTCTGAAAGCCCTGACAAAGACTGGCAACAATAAAGCATGAACAGTTCAAGGCTCCGGCCCTCGCGCCGAGCCGCAAGATGAGCTAAGTGGAGAGTAACCTGTCCCTGTCCTGAACTCAGCCTGGGCTGTAAAATTTATACAGTTCGTAGAGAGGTCCTGTGTATGATAACTCCTCTGATAAGGAGTGGGGAGGGGAGAGAGCAGGAGACAGAGCACACAAGAAAGAGAGACAGAAGACTCAATGATTAGTGAGGCCGATCTGTCCTGAAACTGGTGGACCGTCTTTGATCCTGATGCTCGTTTTATGGGTCCTGCTTGTCATGTCTTTATATACGTGCTCTCTCAATGGCTAGCGTTTTGCATATTATGTTGCATTAAAGCAAAGCATTTCGCAATAAAATCACTCCCTCTGACCCCAATTCCACATTAATCAACAGAGTGGAAGAGTTCTAATTAAAATTTATTTAAATAGCTCTCTTTCGAGAGTCATAATAATTGACCGCTTTTGAATGAGACCCAGGAAGAATGTAGAATTGGCAGCGTGGATTTACCTTGCATTGTAGTACTTATAAATCAATATTAAAAAGAATTAAAACATTGTAAGGAAATATTATATTGTGCTCCAAGTACTTTCAGAAAACAGGCTTTGGGGTCCTCTGTGCCAATTGATTTTAATTTATTTTATCTTCCTGATATAAAATAATGTTTTTCTTTGTCACTGAATTTTTTAACACCAAGTCTACCAGTAATGGCACAATGAGTTACTCATTATATTTTATTCAAAGGACTATTTGCATGCATAGAGTAAAGCTAAATCTAAACAGAACTTGGATTAATTATCCTAACAACTATTTTAGAATTTCCTGTTGTCTGTCTTATTTTTTTGTCCTGCAATGTTAGATTTGTGATTGAACCATTCCATTGTTTAAAGGCCTGCATTTCACCCCAGGTAAAAGTTTCTTTAGAATGCCCCTGTTTTTGAATTAAAAATATGTTAGAGTTGTGAAAACATTTCTTTAAATATTA
>PVLC010043352.1:0-12504 GCA_004027655.1 Graphiurus murinus | reverse complement strand
AAAAAAAAAAAAATAGGACTGGGGGTGTAGCTTGGAGATAGAATGGCCCTGAGTTCAATCCCCAGTACCACAAAAAAAAGGAAACTGGGTGTGGTGGCGCACGCTTGTAATCCCAGCATTTGGGAGGCTGAGACCGGAGGATCCGGGTTCGCGGCCAGCCTCAGCTACCTAGTGAGGCACTCCGCAACTTAGTGAGACTAGGTTTCAAAATAAAGAATAAAAAAATAGGGCTGGGGGTATAACTCGGAGGTAGAATGCCCCTGAGTTCAATCCCCAGTACCGCAAAAAAAAAAAAAAAAAGGAAATATGTAAACAAAGTAAGACTACAGTATGATATTTATTTCTAATAGTCTGGATCTAGAATCCTGGTCATGATAACGTAAATCCTTTTTATTTTAATATCTCCAATTGCATGGACACAACTGACTCACTTCAAAGTTACAAAACCAAGCTCATATGAGGTTTTCACTTAGCAAGCATGTGAGTACCATTGAGGCACAGAGCAAAGGAAGTACATCTGAATTCTGGCTCATAACTACACTTTTCCTCTGTGTGTGTGTGTGTGTGTGTGTGTGTGTGTGTGTGTGTGTGTGACAAATGAGAGTGAGATCAAGACGGCTTTTTCTTCAGTGCAAAACTATTTTTGTGTAAGATTTCTGTCCAGAAACAAAAAGTTGCAATGAATATTGACCTTTAGGTGAATAAACCTTTTAAATCTGTCCTTCTACTCTACAAAGCAAAACTGGTGAGTCAGTGCCATGATTACCACACAAAAGTACAGACCAAACTGTCATGAATGGACTGCAATTGAATAATGGTATCTTAAAATATATAGAAAATCAATTTGATCTTTACCTTATAAAAGGTATTTCTGAGAACTAGACTTTGAACAACTTTCAAGTAAAATCAGGACAGGAAATTACTTTGTCCCAGAACATCCAATCATCTGAGTCACATGTTCTCTAAAGAATAACTGGAAACACACTAGCAATTATATATTCTGAGAAAGAAAGGAGATATATAAGATAAATATTTGGTCTGACCAGTGAAAGTATTAATAGCAATAATTTTAAAATAAAAAACTAAATAAAAGGAAAAAACTGAACTATGTTTTGACAGCTTAATGATGGTATAAATACAAATAGACAAAACTTGCCCTTAATATTTTCATAGGCATGAGAAAATCATGTAAAACTTGAACTCATTTTTGAAAACATATTATTTATTAAAGTAAACAATAATTTTGTTCCAAGTCTGGATTTACAAAATACTACTAATAAAACACTAGCTGGGTGTGGCAGTACACGCCTGTAATCCCAGTACTTGGGAGGCTTAGAAAGGAGGATGGCAGGTTCAAAGCCAGCCTCAGCAATTCAGTGAGGCTCACATAAACTTAGCAAGACCTTGTTTCCAAATAAAAAATAAAATAGGACTTGGGGTGTAGGTTGGAGAATATAGAATACCCCTGGGTTCAACCCACAATAACACACACACACACACACACACACACACACACAAGACACCTCAATACACTCCTGTAATCACAGAACTTAGGAGGCTGAGAGAGGAGGATCACAAGCCACTGCATAGTAACTTACTGAATTCCTGCTTAGAAGTAAAAATTAAAATAAGGCTGGAGTGCAATTGGTACAATCTCAAGTACCACTAAATAAATAAACTAAATGAAACTACTGAAATGTTTACCACTGCTCCAACAATTAGAATGAAGATTCGTGGTTACTAAATATCAAACAATGACTCATAAGAAGTAAAAAAACAATAACTAAAATAAGCAAAAAAGCAGAGTATTATATTTGTGGTTATGGGACATGTTTGTGGAGTTGCTTCTGGTTCATCTGGCATCTCTCTCTCTTTCCGTGTGTGTGTGTGTGTGTGTGTGTGTGTGTGTGTGTGTGTGTGTTATCACCACATAGTACCGTACCACAACAATAAAAAAGAAAGAATTTTGTCATCCATGACAACATGGATAACCTGTGAGACATTATATTAAGTGAAATAAAACAGGCACAGAATACTGTATAATCTCACTTATCTATGAAAACTAAAAAGTTTATCTCTGATCTCATAGAAATTGAAAATAGAATGGTGGTTACCAGGAGCTGGGGTGGTTAGTGAAAGAGGATGGGGAAATGTTGCTCAAGTGATTCATAATTATAGTTGGATCTAGGGAATAAGTTCAAGAGATCTCTTGTGTAATATTATACTTAATGACAATATATTTTATTCTTCAAAAGTGGAGAGTTGAGTAAATGTTCTCAGCACAAAATCAACAACTTTGTGTGGTGGTTTTGATTTGGAATGTCCCCTTAGCCCTCATGAAAATAAGGGAGCAATGTTGGAAGCACTGTCTCCCTGCCTGGTTGCTAAGGAGGGGTCCCTAAGGTCATAGCCTTGGGGATGATATATAGTTCTTTCCTCCCCTTGCAGGACCTCTCTCTCTCTCTCTCTCTCTCTGTCTGTCTCTCTCTCTCTCTCTCTCTCTCTCTCTCTCTCTCTCTCTCTCTCTCTCTCTCTCTCTCTCTCTCTCTCTCTCTCTCTCTCTCTCTCTCTCTCTCTCTCTCTGTCTCTCTGTCTCTCTCTCTCTGTCTCTCTCTCTCTCTGTCTCTCTCTGTCTGTCTCTCTCTCCCTCTCTCTGTTTCTGGCCTCTGTGATATAAGAAGGCAGCCTTGCTCTCTCCCTCTCTCTGTTTCCTGCAGCCATGCCCTGAGCTCTGCACACCCACCTGACATGAACTGAACCTTCAGATCTCCAAAAATTGTGAGCAAATAAATCTTCCCTCCTCTTAGTGTGTGGTCAAGCTTACTGGACCTATCTGTGATAATGTTGACGGAGACACTATGTCAATTAGATAGATTTAATGATTCCACAATGTCTATATATTTCAAAACATCATGTTGTATATGATGATTGCTTTCAATTTCATGTGCCAGTCCATTTTTATTATATGTGTGTGAATATATATATATGTATATATATATGTTGTTCATATATAGTCCTCTGGTTGGAATGCATTCTTTATTCTATAGATCATAATGTCTGAACTTCACACTACTGACATTTCAGGCTGGATAATTTCTTGTTGCATTGGACTTTGTGGTGACCCATATTTAGTAGAATCCTTGGCTTCCACCCACTAAATGCCAGCAGGAAGTCACTCTCTCGCACCTAGCTGTGACAACCTAGATTTTCTTCAGATATTATAAAATGAACCTTGGATGACAAAATTGCCTAGAGTGCTAGATTGATCCAGAAGTATCTAAAAAATGAGTCACTGGAAATAAATTACGGTTTTTATTTTCTTTGATGCTTCTACGCATTATTATATATGTCCTTTTTCATAATAGTTTCTTTAAAAATCACCTTGCAGAATTGTGTGAATAAGGACAGAGGACAGAAGCTCTACCTGTCTAATCCTAATGCTAGCAGAGTAGCTTTTGGATGACTGAATATATGCAAAGATCTAATTTTAAGATAAGAAGGTGATGGTGAAAGTCCCACCCTCCACTTCATGCATGTTTCTGCCAACATTTGATACTTTCCAAATCTAAGCCTTAGAGTAATTATCCTCCTTCAAGAAGCTGAAAGGGTACTCAAGCACCAGGTCCATCGAAGCCACAATCCAGCCCTTAGGCAGGTAACTTTTTTAGGATATACATTTAAGTTGCACATTTGTTTTTACAAAGTTCAAGAACAAGATCAATAACATAAAAATTATAGCTACATAAGGATGGACTTTAGCAAATTATTTTAAAATATTATACTTAATTATCTTCTGTATGATATTTACATCTTATAGAACATGTAAATAATAAGAAAATGTTTTCCAAAAACAAGACAAATATATACATATATATATGTATATATATATATATATATATAGAGAGAGAGAGAGATAAAAACCCCAGTGATCCAGTTAATTTTACTATTTATCACATTAGTTTATGACCAGATAAACCTAATTAACACAAATAATTGAGCTATTTAAATTGAAAATAGAAATGACACAAAGAAAAATTACCCAAATCTACAGGCTAGTATGTGTAGACACAGACATCCCATTTTCATTACCAATTTCTTCTATTTTTTATTTTTACTATATGAATTATGTCCTTTTTAGAAGAGATCTGCAAGGTCACAAAATGAAAAGATAAAAGTCTACTTCTGTGAAATCAGCTCAGAAATTTCACAAAAAGCCTTAAAGTAATAAATCATGACTCAGAGAATGTCAGGAAGTTGAAGTAGTATTCACCTCATTTGAAAGTACATCTTGTTCATTCTGAGAAGTTATAACACAGCTTTCAGTTCTGGCTCAAAATCAACTATTTTTCTCCTCCATTTCTTAGTATAGATGTCATAAAGCTGTTTAATTCTATTTCTCATCTTTCTATTCCCATAGCAAAGTTTTAAAAGTAACAATCTGCTAAATATTAAAAATAGTCAATAGCTATATTTTAGTGTTGAAAACAGCACAGTTCCACTTTTTAAATCCATGACAAAAAAAAAGAGAAATCTGATAATGTCTAAAAAGCTTCTAAGAAGTTTCAATGTCTAAAAACAATGAATTTATTCCATTTTTTAAAATTGTTACATTTTGAGTAAATAGGCTAAATTTTAAAAATGTTTTCCTGAAAAAGGTTTAAAATTATACATGGTTGAGTTCAGATACCTTCAAATACATTTTCTTTTTCCTTAACATTTTATATAAAGTCTACATTTTGCCCATATAACTAAACAAAGAGTGCTGAGTATAAGCAGAGGGATCAGTAAAAGAATCTTCAGTGGCAGGGATATTCTTTGAAAAAAAAATAAGATATGGTTTCTATTTCTTTTTTATTGGTGACCTAAAGATTTTATCAGTAATAGGAAGGTTTTAATAGTAAGAAATCTGTGTGGGAAGGATAGATGTTTGTGGGCAAGAGGATGCTATAGAGGTAGGGAATAATGTCATTTGCAAAATCAAAATAAAGAAGCTGGTTCTAAGTTATCCAAAAATAGTAGCACTGGAAGAATTTAGTGGCAGTTTGTGACTGAACATGTATACAGAAGAAGAATGCAAGATTTTAGGATCTATTCCCTTTTGCCTTGACCATGCAAACAAGAGTAAGAGAAACATATTTGCAGAGAAGATGTGTGGCTGGTTTGTTTGTTTCAGATTTTTTGGATTTAGACAATAGTGAACCATCTGATGGTAATGGGCTAGTTCGTGGTAGAGATAAGGTAGAAAATGTTTAAAAATATAAAAGGTTTGTTATATTTGCACAGATATTAGAAGATGTAATTGAAGCTATTATTGGAAGGAAATACCTGTTAGTCCTTCTTCTCTGTCAATCCATAACAGAAAATAAAATAAATGATTGTATTTCTGTCTCTTTAAGAGAAAAATTGGAAATCATAGATGCATAATCAATAGCATCTTACAAGTTTATATTTGCTTAATGTGTGTTTTGAAATCGATTCTTTACTTTCAAAATTTCTATTTGAAAAAAAGTGGTATGGTGGAAAGACTTAAAAAAAATCAGCGCCTAAGATTTAGTCACAACTAGTAACTAGCCAGTCATGACCTGGCCTCTCAGTCTCCACCTCCTCACTTCCTCATTTTTAATACTTTTATTGGTGAATTATAGCCTCACATTATAATGTGGCTCATAGTGATGATGACATACATGCACCAAGAATTTGATGACCTGTTCCTGGTTCCCTCTCAACGCCCCAACCCTGCTTCCCCATATAGGATGTTGAGATTGACATTGGTATTATCTCATGTGTACGTAAATATAACATCAATGGAAGTGATTCCTTCATTAACTCTCCTTTTCCCCACTCCTTCCCCTAGTCCACCTCCCTCACTCCACTGGAGTTTCTCCTCCATTATCTGGAGTCCATCTGCTATCCTCCTTAAAATTACTCCCTAGCTTCCATGTATGAGACAAAACATATGACCCTTCACTTTCTGTGACTGGCTAATTTCATTTAACATTATGTTTTCCAGGTCCCTCCATTTTCCTGAAAATGACATAATTTTGTTCTTCTTCATTGCTTAGTAGAATTCCACTGCATATATACCCCTAATTTTGTGATTCATTCATCTGTTGATGGATACCTGAGTTGGTAGCATAAGTTGGGTTTATGAATTGTGCTGCTATAAACATGTATATGCATGTATTAATAAAATATTCTGATTTCAGTCCCTTTGGAAAGATACCCAAGAATGATATAGCTGGATCATATGGTGGATCCATTCCTGATTTTCTGAGAAATCTCCACACTGATCTCCATAGCAATTGCACTACTTTGCAATCCCACCAACATTGTAGGAGCATTCTTATTTCCCCACATCTTCACCAGCATTTGTTGTTGTTTGACTTCTTGATGATTGCCTTTCCAATCAGGGTTAGGTGAAATCTCTGTGTAGTTTTGATTTGCATCTCCCTGATTGCAAAAATGTAGAACATCTTTTTATGTATTTATTAGCCATTCGTATTTCTTCTTTTGTGAAAATCTCCTCAAAGACCACAATTGTATTTATTACTTCCTCTATATGATGAAAAGCAGAAGCTCACAAATAACCAGCTTATTAGACCTGATGACAGCCAGAAATGATATCTATTTTTTAATTTACAGAATGATTATTGTTTACTTTTAATAATTCAGTTCCATAAAATTTTATTGAATCTCCTCAGGGAAATTTTTCATCAAACATCTCTCAATAAACAATAATAAAAATAAATAAATAAAACTGGAATTCTAGCCATATATGTCTTTGATACTTTGAGTATGTGACTACTTAAGGCAGTAGTATGGATAATTTTACTTTTTGGAGAACTTCTTCAAAGGTATAATTCTGAAGTCATTAATACATTTTGTATAGCAGATTTTAAAATGTGAGTAAATGAAAGTTGAACAATAAAAATTAGAAACATTTTATGGATGACTTGTAGATTTCTGTTTTAATAGCTTTGTAACATGCAGTAAGCACTTTAGAGAATTAGAGTACAAATGATACAGTATCATCAGGAATTATAGTAATCCTAGGTGTGATTAGGAAAACCCTGTATGGTAGTTAACAACGATGATCTTTTTTTTTTTTTTTTTTTTTGCGGTACTGGGAATTGAACTCAGGGGCATTCTACCTCCGAGCTACACCCCCAGCACTACTTTTTTTTATTCTTTATTTTGAAACCGAGTCTCACTAAGTTGCAGAGTGCCTCACTAGGTAGCTGAGGCTGCTCGCGAACCCGGATCCTCTGGTCTCAGCCTCCCGAATGCTGGGATTACAAGCATGCGCCACCACGCCCGGCTAACAACGATGATCTTAATAAGTTATTAAATGTTAAAAATTCCTCTTTGAATAGTAGTCCTGATTCTGTCATAGAAGAGCATATTCAATAAGTGCCTTATCATCTAAGGAAGCTCTAAAAATGAAGGTACAACCTACATATAAATGTAAATTAGCTTTTAATCCAAGAAAAAAAATATAGACTTAATTATTATACTTTAAGATTTATCCTCTAAGTTGGATAGCCTGAAGTTTATGGAACATATATCAAGTTGAATAGAAATTCTAATTTAAGCCCTATAAAAATCCTTATGCATCCTTTACATGAATGCTTTAGTGAGAAAAAGTAGACTCAGATTCTCATATCATAAATAAAAGTAACCTATGTACATGCTAGTCATTGTGAAATATACTTTCTAATCCTATTTCCCCAATACAACAAGTATCATTGTAGATATACATAAGATTAATCGATTTTAATTAGTATTTTAAATGAACAGAAAAGTGGGGTTTATATTGTAATTCCAAATGCCTTCAAAAACAAATTCTGTCCTTAAAATGCCTTTTGACTGTTCTATTGCAAGAAAATTTGCAGTCCTTTTACATCATATAGAAGCCACCTTTATGCCATATTTCTGACTATTCTTTGTTTTAAAAGTGATCCTTTTCAATTGTCATAAAATTAAATATTTAGGAAATCTCTTCTTGTTATTTCTACCAGAGCCATTTAATCATACCAATATTGGTATCATTTTCCAGAATGACTGATCTTTTTATGGTATAAATAGAAAATTTATTGCCTAAAAGGAACATATAGAATGGTAGTAGTGTGAAATACATCCAAAACAAACTTTAATAAATAAAATATGAAGATGTATATGCAAGTTGTATCAATACTTACTTAGAGATATTTTGGTCACAGTCTATTAAGCCAACCTCAAAGGGTTTCATAAGTTTGCAGGGAATCCTGGACCCTCCCCACTAAATGGTAGCACCACTTTCAATGATTACAGTAAACAAAAATCTCAAACACACTTAAAATGCATTCCACAGTGTGTGGTACCTAGAACAAACACAGGACAGCTTGCACAGAGATCCCAAACCCACTGACCACATGAAAGGTTGTCTGAGGGAGAAAAGCAAACAAGGAGCTCTTCCCAAATGTCCAATAATGGAAGACAGATTGGTGGATAAAGAATATTCTCTGCTGGTGTGTAACAAGATATTAAAATATCTGTTATTAACTCTTGTTTTTATTTTGAAATGGAACATTTTATTATACATGTACCACCCCAATATACTCTTGTGTATTAAGAACAGAAGATAATTTAATTTTTCACTTATCTATCATGTGTTAGACAATGAAAGACTAAAAACGTACAGAACTGAAAGGAATAAAAAATCACCTAGACTTACAGAAGAAATATTTTAGGTCCCATTTCTTCAGAAGGATGTGAGTGAATATCGAACAGACAAGTGGTATTTTTCATGTTTATTTTTAAATAAAGAATGCATGTGGATATTGGGTAAAGAGCAGTGAACTGTTATAAAAATTACATATGTATGTATATATGTGTGTCTATATATACACGCACACATTAGAACCATTTTCATGTATTCTAATGATAATAGTTGTTTTGTGGAGCTCCTTTATTATTTCTGCTGTATCATTCGAAAATGGATTGAACTTTAATAGCAAATAGTGTTGTACAGATAAACTTGGTTAAAGGGATGCACAAGTAAACCAATTAGATCCAGTTGTGCATGAGGAAATAGAAGCTGTGGTTTCTGGATCAGAGAAACCACCCTGTGTTTTGGGATATCCCAGAAGCTACTAGGAAGAATTACTTTATTTGAATGGGGTTGTGTATGTGAAGATTGGAAAAGCTTCAACTACTCTTTCATACAAGATAGGGAGAGCTAATAACTATAGAGAGAAATATTACATGAATTCACAAAGCAAAACTTGCAAATGAAGAGACACTAGGCTCCTGGAATTGTGCAGGGGTCCCTACTCAAGTCACATTTGAAATCTAGTTTACTTCTGAGATATAACTACAGGAGATAATAAATTTTCCTTTATAACTTAAATCATTTTGAACTTGATTTTGAACATTTGCCACCAAATGAATGTCAACTAATTGAAGCTACTGTTTGATCATCCAAGGGTGGAAAGTCTAAAAATGTGTGGGAGAAGCAGAACTGTCATTACCCAGACACAAGGTATCTTCAATAAAAGCGCTGTGCAGATCAGGTGACTCATCCCTCTTCCTCCTCACATGGTTTAGTATACATTGCTGATAAGTCCAGACTTCTGCCTTGCCCTACATCACTATTCTATTCTTGACACAGATTCTCACCTGTGTAAAAGTAATGATAACATTGGTGTATGCGAGGGTGAGAGTGGGGAGTGTCAGTAGACATGCCTCTGAATTTCATAAACTCTGATTGTCAGAGCAGTTTTGTTTTTATAGTGTCATGCATTGTATATCCCATTATTTTTTTTTTGAAAAAAAAAAGAATATACACTTACCTAAAGATAAAAAAATGAAAATATAACTTTTAGACAATACTGTATCCAAATTTTACAACTCAAACATATCATCCATCTAGATGCTTGAAAGTTATACAACCAGGATACTCAACAATGAACTAAGATGATGATCTCTATGAACATGGTGGGATATGGATGGAGCTGAAAAATTGCACAAATTTAAGATTGGGATTCAGGGACACAGAAATAACATACTATTCTCATAGCTTTATGATTTTGAATAGCTCTGACTTAACCACCGACTATTTGGGAAACTTCGCTCTTGCATGTAATTAATCAATTGAGACCCAACTTGCGGCTCCTTGTTGGCATCTTTTCTTTCATAAATATGATATTTGCAAAGATAAGACAATTATATTATACAAGCCAGCATTGAGTAGTGGCTATTACAGTTTCAAGATGGCTACAAATTGTTACTCCTTCCATTGAGAAATGCCATCAAATTCCCTTTCTCTTGAATCAAGGTGACTTTAATGACATGTCAAACCAAAAGAATGTGATGAAAGTGACATTCTAAGATTGTGGCTTTTGAATAAGTCCCAATGTACTTGTTATAGTTCAGTTCCTTTTTTTCTCTTCTCTTGAGTCATGAAAACTATATCTCAACCATTGTTGATAAACCTCTTCTCTAAGCTATAAAAAATTTCAAAGATCTGCATAGAAAGTAAAATAAGCTCACTTCTGAAACCAGCTTCATAAAAGTTACAGTCTCTAACTCTGGGAAAATTATAAGCCTCAATACATAAACATAAATTTAATATAATATGTTAGTATATTTGAAGTAATTGTTTACATTTTCGTTATATCAATACTGGCGTCTGCCTTGTATATTTCAAATTTTGTGATCAACTTATAATTTTTTTATTCACATATTTACTTATGTTTTTTTCTCTACATCAGTTAAAGTGTATATTAGGTATACACTAATATTTCTCACTTAAATTATAACTTACGTTGATTCAGTGTATTTTACCCTTGTTCCCTGTTAACTATTCCAAGAGGCCTTTTCCTTTTGTCTTTCTCTTTCGCTATATTCTTATCAAATGTTATTGATTTGATATTCAAATTCATATACAAATTAAGTACCATTTTTCAAATGAGAACAACAGGGCATTTAGTAGGCTGATTTAGCTTTGTAGACTAAGAAGTCCTGCTTCTTGGCACCTTCACCACCATTATTATAACTGCTGCTCAAAACTGATATATTTCATTTTAATCTATCATTATATTTTGTATTTTCAGTAAGTTTCTGGTGTGGCAGAGGAGACTGAATGTATTTTTCTTTTCAGAAAACACCTCAAATTTTGAAGGGTTCTATCTCTCTAAAATTTTGATTTTACAAATAGCTTAATAAACATAGCATCAGTTATGCCATATTGCAGTTGCAAGTATAATATACTTTTTTCTTTATTATTTCTTGTTCTTCAATTTCCATTACCATATACATCTTCTTTCCCATGGAAATTTGCTAAATTGTAAACTCAGTCTAAAAATGACTTCTTCTAATCTCCATAACCCAAGACAACTAGATTTCCTCTTCTTCCCACATACCTTATTCTTTTCCTCTAAAATGAATATAATCATACATCCTATTTATAGATACATATTTATATTAAATATGATAAAGTATTCTGAGTTTTTATAAAAGTTACATTCTTAGATAAATACATGGGCCATAATTTCTCTCAAAATATGAATTCCCTAATATATTCTCAAACATGTAATACGTATAACAATAATTAAATATAAATAACTGTTGCTGGGCATGGTGGTGCACACCTATAATCCCAGTACTTGGGAGGCTGAGACAGAAGGCAGGTTGAAGGGCAGCCTCAGCAGCTTAGTGAGGCTCTTAGTGAGACCCTGTTTAGAAAATGTTTACTAAACTAAAAAAAAAAAATTGTAATCTAAAAAAGAAATTTTTACTAAATTAAAAAAAGGAGGGAGAAGGCTGACAGTCATCAAAAAATTTACCACTAGGAAGCAAAATTATAAGAAAATTATTTGGTTTAATGACATTTAATTGTTAAAAAAGAAAAAGATGAAACAGCAATGAGAAGTCACTTATTTCTTGTGTATTTAGGAACCTTTATATATTAAATAAAAACAAAACCATAAAATCAGTAGCCCCTCATTAAAACTAATGTAATGTTGCAAATGTTGTTATTTAATTGAAGGTAAATATCTATAAAGAGTCCAATTATGAAAATCTTTTGATTATTTAGGGTTCGCTCTAGAGAGACAGAAGCAATAGAATACATAGATAGAAGATATATAAATGATAGGTAATAGGTATAGAGATATAGGGATATTTACTCTAAAGAACTGGCTCACATGATTATAGAGCTAAAAAGCTCCAAGATCCAAAGTGAGAAGCTGGAGACCTAGGAGAGCATATTATGTAATCCCAGTTTGAAAGACAGCAGACCTAAGACTCAAGAAGAATTGGATTATTTTTTAGTTTGAGTTCAAAAGAAGGGAAAAGCCAAATGTCTGAGCTCAGACCATCAGGCAGGAGTACCTTCTTACCTAGTCTTTTTATTCTACTCAGATCTTCAGTGGCTTGGATGAGGGTCACATTGGGGAGGCAATCTGCTTCATTCAGTCTACTTATTTAAATGTTAATTTCATCCAGAAATGCCTTCACAGAGAC